>APFE030204083.1:220584-240079 GCA_000404065.3 Pinus taeda
TTCTTGAAAATGGGTGAATGGAAGGTTGTAACTCCTAATTTCAAGGGCTAAATTTACCTTTTTTACCCTCTCCCTTAAAATAAGGTGGGCTATTTGAGGTGATTTGTAAAAATGTACTATGATAGAAAATATTTGCCCACTAAAAATTTAAAACCCCTTAATTTCTCCAAAGGGCGAACATTTGCCCCTAAAATCACCCCTAATATTTATGGACCTCTCTCTAAATGCATGAGAGGGGTTTAAATACTAAACTACATAACTAAAAATAAACCATTACAAAAATAGTTGAGGAGGTTTAAACGACCTCCCTCAAATTATGCAAAATAAGACAAAAATAGAAATGAACATAGTGACTAACTTGTTTGCATTTGATCCTTAAGATCGCAGATGTCTGTCATTAGCTTAAGCTGTGATGGTTAGCCGATTTTAGATTTCAACTGCCCAGTTAACACGGCGTCGGTCAGTGATGGCACCATTTTCTCCGTAGAAGAGGTTAGGCATCATAGGGTCATCTACTGGTTGTGAGGCTTCACTAAATGTCACCAGTATGCTTCTAAGTTTAACCTGGTCATTTTCCTAATTGCTTCTCTTTCTTCCTCTGTGGCTTGCCTCCATTGTTGTTCGAGTTGTTTGACATTTGGAAGAAAACCTGGAATGGAATCTGCTACCAGGTTGGCACTATGTAAATTTTCATTGATGTTCTCAATAACATTATTTGTTGTGGCTACTGCATCTGCTGTTGCCTTTTCTGCTTGTCTAAGCCTAGTATCCCAGTCTACAAATAAAATTTCCTTGTGTGATTCCTCGAGTTTAGGTAAGTTGACCTTTCTCCCATCTTCTGAATTATGCCAAGTAATGAAGTCGGAAACTCTCTTGAAGATTTCATCATATTCGAGTCTCATCTCAATGACTTGACTCGTCAATTTATCACTTGTCTCACAATAGGAATTCCATTGCGATATATTCTAGCATAATAGTTCCTTTTGGTGCATCAGCTGGGAGTTAAGGCTAAGCATGTCAGTAATAAACTAATCAATTTTTGGATCATCTTTATGTAGATCAGTTATTCCTTGTATTTGCACTTCTTTCTCTACTAAGTTGGCTTGATGTTTTTTTTGCATCTGCTCGAATTCTTACTGGAGCTTAGCTAATTGTGATTCTACTTCCTAGTTATTTTTTTCTTTCTGTAGCTGTTGTTCTAACATCAAGATTTTATTTCCCCTTTCCTTTAGCAACATTTGCACCTCTGTTTGTTTATCGATAGTCGTCATAGCATAGGCTCCTGCAAACTGTGATAGGCTAGTAGGGTTGGTGGATGGGTCAATGGGTGAGTCCTTCCAGACAATATCCATCGGTTCATTATCGAGAGTAGTAGAAGTTGTAGCATCCAACTTCCTTTTCTTCTTTTGTCTCTTAACAACGGCTTTGTGGGTAGGACTGTAGAATACATCTAAAGGAGGAATCTCCTCAATCCTCAAAACAATTTCAAAGGTAGGAGTGAAAGGAATGTCCTCTACCTCTTGAGTATTTATAGTTTTCTCTACTGTAATTTCATGAGTTGTTTTCTACTGTGGAGTATGTAGCTCTGACATTTGTTTCCCTGCATGGATATTTTTATTAAAGTGCTCCCACTATTCATCTAAATCAATCAATAGGGGTTTTATTGGCTGGGTGGAGGTGGAATGAATTTCAGCCTATTTTTTAGTTGAAGTTTGCCCAGCTGTCTTTTTTGTAGACTAGGCTGTAGCTCTTTCTGATTCCTTACTTTTTCTTCTCCCATTCTGTGATTTTTGTTCTAAGTTCTCTGACTCCCTAGTAGATTTCTCTTTGGATTCTTCTTAGGAGTCATCTCTAGAGTTTCCTCTGGAACTTCCTTCTAGGCTTACGCTGGGAGTCAACTCCCTTATTGCTTTAGTTTGCAATTGGTCCAATGGGACCTTTAACCATCTCCTTTCTCTGTATTGATGAAAGGCCTCAAGCTCTTCTTGGTCAAAAAGTAGTGATGACATGTGCTTCACTTCTGTGAATGTCTCTTTCATTAGGAAGATGCCATCAAATGGATATTCCTTGTGACTGAATACCTTCACTTTTACCATGGTAATGAAGTCTTTGGCAGTGCCAAATGGGTCATACTGCCTACTTGGGAATTTAGGGAATTATAGAGATAACATGATCACTGCTTCTTTAAATGCATGCCCCAAAACGTGTAGTGCAAATGCTCCACACTACAAAGGGAATGTAGGCCAAATGGCCTTTTTTGCTTCCTGCAATCCTTTTCTCAGCCCACCCTCATTAATTGTTTGATAGGCTATCTCTCTAGCCATCAATTTTTCCGGAACATAGTATGGGAGGACATGTGGCAGGGTAATGCTGCCAAATACCCTGATATACATGAATGTTTCCTCTCCAAACCATATGGCCACTGGGAGGATAACTACCCCAACTTCTTGGAAAATCTGGGGGCATCTTGGTTGTAAATCTATTTGTGGATAGGAAGCATGACTCCATGACCAATTTTGTAAAATGTGGTTGAAACTGAGATTCCCACATGTATGTCTTTATGGTATATATGAATGGGAAGTGGATCTTGGACAATCCACTTCCATCCCATGATAGGAAACTTTGAAACAAAATAAATTGCATCCATTACATAGGAACTCATAAAAAATGGAGGGTAAACCCTCATTGAGACACTCCTTTTCCTCCTATAATCAATTATTGCCTTTGCTAAATTATCAGACAAAATTTGGGCCCAATCCATTATAGTTGCATTTATGACTGCATCTATTAATGACAACCATTCTTGGGAAAATTTAGTGCTATCGCACTTTCCAAACATCCTACATCGCATTGTTGCTGCAAAACTATGAGCGGGAGAAATAGACGCAATAGATTACATACTATTTTTGTCCTTTTTGATTTTGCCCTCATTATTTGACTAGGTCCAGGTGCAGTCTGCTGGGTCTTCGTTCTCTTTGGCAAACTTCTCAATGAACTATTTGTTGTATATGACTTGCAGCTTAGGTAGGTGATGCGTAAGCCGTAGGTTGTCTGACGAAAAAGATCCCATAACCTCTTGGCTTCTAGTCCTAAATTCTCTATCTTAGATAATGGCCTCATCAATAACTTATTTAACCATATCTGTATAAGGGATTATCTTTGGGCGCGTAGCTATGCGATGAAAAAATGAGCACGTCATCTCGAAAATGGAGGCATCTGAGGAATCACAACTGTAAACTGAGATCTTTGTTTCCAGAAGTCTTGGTTCCTCTTCTTCTAAGATATCATACAAGGTTTCTGATGTAGAGGTTACTCGATCTCTACTGATTGTAGTCTCTAAAAATAGGGGAGTCATTTCTGATTTCTGAGACGCGACTGCCTTGCCTTTCTTCACCATCACTCCCGAAGATTTGTTCTGTGGATTTTTCCTGAAAGTGGAGAAAGAAATCAACTATCAGATATATAGAGATAATAATGAACATGAAATGGAATGATTTAGATAGCTTGTAAAGGTGATAAAATGATTTTTATTTGAACTCACGTAAGAAGATATCATATCGCCTTAAGTGGCTTTTCACACATAAATGCCATTAACCTTCACTAAATTCCCACTAATGTTCATTATCTCTTAGCTTTAATGCTCATAAATGTCTGCAACGTAAGTTGGTAAGAAAGCTTCTAGGGTGGCCGATCTTCGAATTGCGATAATAACGATTTTGTGATTTGCAAAGCAATATCACAGATCGCATTATCGCATTATGTCGTTTTTCTTTTCTTACCGTATCTTATGTTTCTGCGAGATGTGAGATGAGAGATGCGAGCCGCTTGTTTATAATTTCTAAGACATAGCTCATTTTTTAGGTTTTTTATGTAAATATATTTTTACTAAGCGACGAACCTAAAAACATGTTTGTAAAGTATGTAGGGAGTGGGTCTGGGTCTTGATCGCATTTCATAATTTTGATGGGTGGTAAGTCTACGGTGTTCTTTTAAATGCTCGAAATGCGATGCGGTAAGGGAAATGATGTGATCACAATTTCACATTTCACTTGTTTTTTAGGTAACTTATTAACACGTGCTTTCTATGAATAGAGATATGCGATGTGAGACTTAGTTTTGATGAGAAATACGTAAGGAGCTAGTTTATATAAGAAACTTAATAGTTTTAAAGCGTTTTAGCATGAAGTCCTTCTTTGATTTCTTTTTGCTAGATTTGGTGGGTTAGCAAGGCTTTCAATCATGCTTAATCATGCGATATGCCTGAAAGGCAGACATTTACTAGTTCTTTTGAGAAGGGGTTTGATTGATATCTTGGATTTATTCCAAAATTAATAAATAAAATACCTAAATGCTAAAATTATTTTTGGAAATATTTTTTAAAGGGTCCCCGTTTATTAATGTAATATTCACTACTACTATTAACAAATTGGGGGTTGTTGAATAGCACAACAAAACTTTATAATTTTCTCTTAAATATGATGTGATGGATGCTGGATGATATCCATAAAGTGCCATAAATGGGGTCATTTTTGCTGCAGTATCGAAGGAACTGTTATACCACCATTCATCCATAGGTAACCACTTGACCCATCGTGTTTGTTTATCATATACAAAGCAATGAAGATATCCTTCCAAAAATTTGTACACTATCTAAATTTTCCCTTTAGATTGAGGATGATAAGATGAACTATGATCTAATTGAGAGCCAAGACAAGAAAAGAATTTCGTCCAAAAGATTCCAGTGAAAATGGGATCTTTGTAACTTAGAATAATCTTTGGGTTTCCATGTAGCTTTTGAATTGTTTCCATAGATGCAGTAGCAACTATACTAGATTTAAAAGGATGAGATAATGCAAAAAAGTGTGAATACTTGGTAACTCTATCAACTAATACCATGATGATACTCTTTCCTTCATACTTGGGTAAACCTGTAATAAAATCCATTGCGACCTCCTCCCAATGCTGACTTGGAATGCCTAAAGGTTGTAACAGAATCAGGGTCTTAATTGTCTCAACTTTATTTTTTTGGCCAACCAAACATTTTGCCATAAACGTTTGAATATCAGATTTAAGGCCATCCCAAAAGAAATCCTTCTTGACCCTGTGGTAAGTTTTTAAAAATCTTGAGATCCCTCCTAAGGGAGAGGTGCGCAATTCCAAAATAATCTTTTGTTTGAGCTGGGAATTCTCACAAATATATAAGTGATATTTATACCATAATTAATCATTTTTCCATATCAATGTATCGGTTGTATTGGGATCTTCCTTCAACTTTTGAATTAGTGTCAACACCTCTTTGTCATTATTCCATTCATGCCTTGCTCCAGTGATCCAATCAAGTTGGATAATAGAAATGGCACAGATTAATCCTTCCACATCCTCATCCTTTCTTGAGAGTGCATCTGCAACAACATTTGCTTCCCTTTTTTATATAAGATTTAAAAGTCATAACCCAACATCTTTTTGACCCATTTTAATTTCTCTTCTGAAGATAATATTTGTTCCAAAAATTATTTAAGACTATCATGATATTTTTTTACCTTGAAGTGTTTTCCCATTATCCAAGGTCATCATTTATTTAGTGCATGTAGTATCGCCAACATTTCGTTCTCATAAATAGGTTTGTGTAAATACTTTCCCTTCATTGGATGACTTACAAAAGAAATGGGTCTTCCTTCTTTCATTAAAACAACACCAATTCCATTTCCCGAGGCATCACATTCCACAATAAATGTTTTTGTGAAGTCTAGCATAGCTAAGGCCGGTGATTGGCACATTTCCTCTTTAAGATGTTCAAAGGCCTTAGTTTCTTCAGGAGTCCAAGAAAATGCAACTTTCTTCAGTAATTCTGTTAGAGGTGATGTTATTCTCCCATAATTCTTAACAAACTTGCTATAATAACCTGTTAACCTAAGAATTCCTCAAATATTCTTTAGGGTTGTGGGCATTTTCCATTCCTTAATGGATTTAATTTTGTTATGGTCTACCTTAACACACTCATGATATACAATATGACATAAATATTCCATATCTTATACTCCAAAGAAAGATTTGGAGGTTTTTGCATATAATTGTTTCTCCTCCAATAGTTTGAGCACCCTATCAACATGTTGAACATGATCCTTCCAAGTCTTGTTGGAGATTAGTGTATAATTAAAATATATTAACACAAATTTTCTAAGGAAGGGTTTGAAAATGGAATTCATCAAACCTTGAAATTTGGAAGGTGCATTAGTAAGACCAAAAGGCATGACCAATATTCATAATGGCCTTCATGATTTCTGAATGTTGTTTTAGAATGTCTTCAGTCTTCATTCTAATTTGATGATATCCTGATCGAAGATCTAACTTGGTGAAGTAAAATTTTCCATCTAATTCATACAATAATTCATCAATGACAAGAATGGGAAATTTTATCTTTAATAGTGAGCTTGCTGAGCTCCCTATAATCCAGACACATACGCCATGATCCATCCTTCTTGTGCACCAATACTACTATAGTAGAGAAATAACTTTGACTAGGTTGAATTATACTAACCTCTAGCATTTCTACAACCATACATTCAATTTCAATCTTTTGGCCAGAGGGATATATGTAAGGCCTAATTTTTGGAGAAAAACTTCTTGGAATCAAATGAATAGCATGATCATGATAAAAAATAAGTGGGAGGCCTTTGGGAGTCTCAAATACCTTGGAATGATTGTCCAAGACTTTTTGGAGATCTCGAGAAATATATTATTTCGATGTTTGAACCTCTAGTGAGCATAATTGTGTAATTATGCCCCATTGTTCTTTATTTAGAAGATCTGTCATTCCATTAGAGCTGATTATCTTCCCTAGTTTCCGTTCAATACCGCTCAATTCAACTTCCTTTCCTTCCCAAAATAATTTCAAGAAAATTTCTTGAAAAATAAAATCTATCATCCCCAAAGATTGTAACCATTAAACTCCTAGTACAACATTAACACCACCCATTGGAATGGAAAACATTACACTATTCAACACATATTCCCACATGGTTATCTTAATATTATGACACTTTCCAAAGCAATTTATAGTTCCTCCTTTTCCAACCATCACTTGACACTTTTGTGCAGGATATAGAAAGAAATTCAATTCACTGGCTATCTTACAATAAATAAAATTATGGGTACTACCTGAATCAATCAACACTATTACCTTTTTCTTCTTGATATATCCTTCTATCTTTAGAGTTTGAGGAGTGGTAATGCCTCGTAATTCATTACAAGATATGGTTGGATTCATTTCTTCTTTCTCTGGGGTTGGTTCTTGGTGTATATCCTCCTCTTTTTATGTTTATTTTTCTTTTTCTTCCTCCTCTTTGCAATCTATGTAAAATAATTTCTTCCCAGCATACTTATGACCTTTAGTGTATTTTGTATCACAACTATAACAATTCCCTTTTGCTCCTTTTTCCTTCAATTGTTGTGGTGTCAACCTTGTAGGTTGTGGAAGGCTAGGAGAAACAAAACTTCCATCTTTAGAGTTGTGAGTGGTAGACTTCCTTGTTGCCATAATTTTTCTTTCAACTTTTCTTGCCACCCTGAATGCCTTCTCCAACGAATCAAGTTCCCAAAGGTGAGCCTCATGTTAGATGTTATCCTTTAAATTCCCTATGAAGACATCAATCCTATGCTTCTCTGAAATATTAGTTACCCTGATATTCAATTTTTGGAAGTCCTGAATGTTCCCCACTATTGAACCCTTTTGTTTGAGATTTATCAATAAGCTAAAGAATGCACCACTCTTTGTATCTTCATAATGCACTATAATTTCCTTCGTAAAAATTGACGAAGTGACAAGTGGTTTATGAGAACGAAGCCATCAATACCATACAAACTGATTGGGTTCTAAATATCAATATGCAATGCGTACCTTCTGTGTGTGTTACACATTATGGACATCAAAATATTGCTCTATCTGAAGTATCCATGTCACTAGCTCCTTGGCATCAAACTTCCTCATATCAATATTTGGAATGTGGTGGGTGTCAAGTCCATCCTTGGAGTCTCTAGAATCATAATTCATATTCCTCTTGTCCTCATCATGATTTTCATGGATTACCTTGTCACCATTGGGAAGGCTTTCTTGCGGAAATGTCTTTTCTTCCTCTTCTTCATGCGTTGTATTAGAGATTTATGGTTGCTTACTAGGTGTATCCATTTTTTTGTTGCAAGACATATTGGAAATGATGATATATATTCTTCACTATGCCTTTTGAATCACTTCAAACTGATTTTTCAAAGACAAGTTATGAAAATTTTAAAAATACACACCTTTTTGCCTGTTTTTGGGAGCTTGATCTTGAAATTGTTGTATCTGTGTAATTTTGGCTCTGTAACGTCTAACATTTAGTCTCGCATTAGCACTCTAAGTCTTCCTTATAATTCCATAGGCCGTACCAAGATTAGATTCTTCAACAAAATGTTATGCCCAATATCCCACGATGACCTAATTATATACTCATTCATTAGAGAAAACTTGTACAGAGTTACACGCATCACTTTTTTGTCCTTCAGTTCTGAAAATGACACATAAAAAACTGCAATCCATGAAATTTCAGTCATGTTGTACGAAATTAAAATCTGATGCTCAGAGGAAAAGTTATGATGAATTTCCCTAGGTCACTTATTTGAGATTGAATTCTAGAGCCTGCAAAAACCATAACTTCTTTGGACCATATCTCAAAAAATATAGCGAACCAAGATTTGAAATTATTACATGAAGTTCACCACAATTTTAGATCCATGTGGTATATATATTTTTTTTAATTCCTCGTGGAAATAAATTTGTAGAGAAAATACCAAGATGACCTGTTTGAAGCAGTGAAACCCTAAAATCCAAAGCTTTGATACCAAATTTTAAGAAGCTAGCTCACAAAATAGAAGAAAAGATAGATCAACGAATTAAAAATTAGCCTCTTCAAGGGGGAAACCTCCTATACATTACATAAATTAACAATGAATTGATTGTACAAATGATAAGACCTCCTTGGTATATATAGGAGTGTAAGGGGTCACAATATAATTAAAGCCTTCATAACAATAACAATGCAAGTGAAAAATAATAACAATAGTGGGCTTCTATGGGGCACAAAAATAACAATAGGGGGCTAAAGTAACAATGACAATAAGGAGGATACACTAGTATTGTAGAGACCTAACAACTCTATTTTGATGTGTTTTTAGGTCTCATTGGCCATCACAACATTGCGCTGAGTTTCATCTAAGCATGATATATGCAAAAAACGCTCTTCTTCTGCAGACGTTATAGGGAGAATTTTGAATGGAAGCTTAAAATATGGAATCTCACATTAAATGGGAATTATTTCCTCTAGAACATATGTCAACTAAAAGGGTGTGAATGTAGTTGCAGTTTAGAGAGAGGTTCATTATGCCCACAAAGATGCATAAAGGATGAGGTGCTGATTTGTTTTGTGAATCCCTATCATGTGTTGTAGAATTTTTTTCAAAACTTTGTTAATAGATTATACATGTCCATTATCCTGTGGGTAATAGAGAGTTGCGATGTAATGTTGAAGGCCCAACTTGGCAACAAATTCAGGCATCATGTGATTTCAAAAATGTTTCCCATGGTCACTGCGTTCATCATCAGGACTAGTCTACTAGGAGAGCCATATTTTGTCTGCATGTATTTTGATAATATAGGCCGTGTGGAAATATATGTCTCAAACACAATTTTTGTGAAACCAAACTCTCTCTCTCTCTCTCTCTCTCTCTCTCTCTCTCTCTCTCTATATATATATATTATATATATATATATATATCTATCAATGTTTCCTATTTTCTTTATGTCTTATCCAATGTATGATGTTGATAGAAATTTTTACATGTGTTGCAAATGTCTGTCTAAAACATAATTGGCTAATGCATCAGTTAATGTGTTTAGACTTCTAAAAATATGTTGATTTGGAATGTAATCAAAATATCGTTATAGAAGGTGAACCCTTAAAAACATGTGAAGCATAGTTGTACTTTTCTTTGAATATACATTGTTTAAATGTAGTAATATGAGTTTTGAATTAATTTTGACCATCAAATGGCGAATGCCATGTGAAATAGCATCAGAAAACAATTTGATCACAACACTATACTCATTGATGTTATTAGTTGAGTGATTGATACAAATCCCTTGTAAACTCACTTTAGAGCATAGATACCCCATGCTGTGGAGGAAAGGTTACTAGTACTATGGTTATTGCCATCAACATAACCAACATATGGATGAAAGAACAATGACATTTGCAAATCAAATGTAATCCAATGTTAATAGAGATGATAGGAATCTTCAAAGAAAACACATTGTAAACACACCAACACACCTATACGATATGTACACAGTGACTATGCAAAGGGAAGCTAGGCATAGTATTTTTTAAGGTAGACCCCATTGTTGGGTTGTTCCAGAGGGATTTTTTCAAAATCAATGAGCTCATAAGCCCCTCTCACAAGTACACGTTTGACTTTATACATGCCTAGACACATTGGCTTAAGCTTCCCAACCCCTAATTAATCAACTTCCTAATCATACAAATCATACAAAAGTGCTAGATCACCTTCTGAGAAGGCACGAGGTTTAACATTATTTTCATATTGTGCTTTGATGCATTTCTCGTAGGCCTCATTAGCCATCCTGGCATCACACCGAGTTTCATATAAGCATGCTAGATGCAAAAAACGCTCTTCTTTTGTAGAAGTTGATGGGAGAAGTTCAATGGCAAGATTCAAAGATGGAATCTTACATTCAAGATTGCCTCTAGACCATACACCAACTGAAAGTGTGTGAATCCAGTTGTAGTCTGGATAGAGGTTCAGTATGGCCACAAAGCTGCCAAAAGGATGAGGTGCCAATTCATTTTGTGAACCCCTATCATGCGTTGTAACATTGTTTTCAAAACTTTGTTAACAACGTCTACTTGTCCATTAGCCTGTGGGTAATAGGCAGTTGACGTGTCATGTTGAAGGCCCAACTTGGCATCAGGTTTAGATATCATGTGATTCCCAATTTTTTTCCCATGGTCTATAACAATAGCTTGAAGCACACCAACTATATCAATGACATGATTAAAAAGAAATAATGAAATTCTTTTGCTAATTTTATTATATGTAGGCATCGCTTCGACCCATTTTGTAAAATAATCTACAACCACAATGATGTGCCATGCATGAGCTTTATGATTATAAATTTGTCAAGAAAGACACTTTTGGACTGCAAGGATGCAATCTCAAAACGTGGTGCAATAAAAGTAACTAACCCACCAATTATTTTGGGTGGTGGCATAGACAGACATATGTCCACCACATGCTCTAGCATGACATTCATTCAAATCTTTCTCCACCTCCTCATGAGTGAGGCACCATCTAAAGATCGTATCAACACCATGACGATAGAGTATGTCACCAATTATCTTGTAATTTTGATCATGGTATTGTATACGCCACGGATTAGAGCGAGAGGTATAAGACCGAAATGTCTAGATTGGAGTTATATAATGATGTCTTCATACTGAGGATAAGATGAATCAATAAGAAACAACAACCCATCAAGAATAAAATCATGAGATGTAGAGTTAGTTTTGGATGAGGGAAGGTTGCATATTAGTTCAAAAAACACTAAGTACTTCTTAGATATGTATTTGATGAATTCCAAATCAAATTCCTGGAGAATAAAAATCTATTTATAGTATTTCCCCCCCAACAATTATTGTGATAGAATGCATGTCATTGGGTTGCAATCAGAAAATACCATAGTCTTTTGAAGCAGAATGTAGTGGCGAAATCTTTGGACAATTTAGATGACTTCCACAGCTAAGTTTTCGACTAGAGTGTATTTGATTTCAATGTCGTTTAAATTATGACTCAAATAATAAATTGAATTTTTGTCCCCTAGGTCATCTTCTTGGACCAATACCATAGAAATGGTAATAATAGTCACAAAAATATACATGAAATAATCATGTTGATAATCAGGGGGATACAACAACGATGCTCGTACCAAAACATATTTCAAGGCATCATAAGCATTTTAGGTGGTATCATCCCAATGGAAGGGAACCCCTTTCTTCAATACGTGAGTAAATCCTTTCATTAATTCTGCATAGTTTGACACAAATCTCCATAGAAAGTTAGCCTTCCCTTGGAGGCATTGTAACTAAACAAATGAGGAAGTTGCAGGAAAATCAAGGATCACATGTACTTTAATTGGATCAATACAGATTCCTTGCTTCAATACAATGAAGACGAGAAGTCTACTATATTGGGCACAAAACATACATTTGTGTGGATTTAACCTGATATTGTAATGCCAACAATGTAAGAAAATAACCCTGAGATGCATCAAATGATCCTCATGATGTTTGGAGTAGAAAGGTAAATCATCCAAATAGGGTTGTACAATGTGATTGATATCATGGGAGGCATAATTCAAAGCGTTATGAAAATTTTCACCAACATTCTTCAAACCGAAAGGGAGCTTATGATAGGAAAATGTGCACCATGGAAAAATAAATGAAATCTTATGTTGATCCGATGGGAGTATGTTGATTTGGCTGTAGTTATAAAAACCATCCATAAATGATTATTTTTCTTCCAGCACAGTCATCAAAAATTTGGTCGATAAACGAGGTTGGGTAGTTGTCTTTAGGACAAGCATGATTATTATCCTGAGAGTCAACATGTACTCGAATTGTTCCTTGTTTCTTCATCACAGGGACTATGTTTGAGACAAATCAGTGAGAGGTACTGGGTAAATAAAACTAGCACGTAGAAGCTTTTCAACCTCTACCTTAATCGCAACAACTTTCTTAGGGTGAAATGGACTTAAGAATTGTTGAACTAACTTAGAATCGAGATAAGTTTTGATATTACATACTATTATATTTGGATCAATGCATGGAATATCTTAATATGTCTAGGTGAAAACGTCACGAAATTCTTGAAAATGGATTTATAAATTTTGTCAACCCCATTAGGAGAACAAGATGCACCAATATGGAATTTTTCAATAACTCAAGGTTTAACCGAAATATTGAGAAGAACGATCTCTTCAATATTTGCTAAATTATTCTCACAATCGACGCCATGAATAGAAATGGAATCTGTAAATATCTTGGTAATATTGGGTGAGTAAATGTATCCAAGATTATTCTCAAGGGTTTCGAGCAACGAGGAACGATGAGGATTATCGTTCCATGGTGCATCATCTGAAATCATGATTTACATGATGCTTTCATTAGTAGAGATTGTAATTAAGAAAGGATCGGAATATGAACCGAAACCTTGGAAATGATCAACCCAATCTATCAAGGAATCAAAATCAGAATGTGTCAAACAAGCTGAATAGATGACTTCATATTCAAGCTCAATGAGACTAAGCCACATGCAGTCACCAAATGTATCAACATTAGAATTGTTTGGTACTATTTGGGATCAGATGGAATATTACAAGAAGAGATCATATTTAAAAAGGCAAACAAATTTGGAATTTCAGGAGGAGGGAGTGAAAAAGTTCCCATCAAAGAGGAGTCGTTCAATAATCCTACTTCGACATATTGATAATACTGTGGGGATTCTCCCACAAGAGGGATGCTTCTAGTAGTTTGATAATTATTAGCAAATAAGGTAAGCTAATCGAGGACCACGGTGCCGCCCTGGTGAGGGAAAGAAATCACCCTAAAATAGGTTGACACGAGAGCTTCCATGGCATAAATCCATGTGCGTCCCAATAAAAGGTTATAATCCAATGGTCCATTTACAACTTCAAGTTCTATTTAAACCATTTTTCTAGCTAATTCTATTTGCAATGTATTTAAAATTACATAAGGTTTGAAAACTCTTCCATCAAAAGGTTTAAGGGTAGTGGGTTATTTATTACGTTGAGTAGAACCAATAGCCATCTAACAGGAAAGTGACATGATGAAATTTGAAGCACCTTTGTCCACAATTGTCTAATGGATAGTCTTACTTCAAACAACAACCTAGATCATAAATGCTAGTTGTGGGGGAAGTTTGGGAGTATGATTCTCATGATTAAAGAACACAAGACTTGAATACAAAGGATTTATGCCTCTAGTTAAGGAAAATAAAGACCTCTTTTGGGTAGGACAATTCTATAAAAGATTGAGATTTGTCATAGGAGAGGGAGCTTGATCTAACTCCTCAACTATATTATAGTTTTACACAGCTCTCGCATAAGGATTAAATGAAGATTTGTGAATAACATCTTTGGGAGGTATAACAGCTAATTCAGTAAGTACCATAGTTGGAGAAGGATCTGAAGTGGAGGAGGTGGAGCTGGCAGGTTGATTAGTAGCCTTACCAATCTAGGTATTTGGGTTACCATAGTATTTATTTCTTGTAGCCACCATAATCATGTTTTTTTTTTTGGTGGAAGATAACATCATAACTTGGGAAGAGGAAGCTAGGTCTCGTGCAAGCATATTCGTCTCCTATTTGGGAGAGGGATCTGTTAACACAACATGCACATTAGATGATGACTTTAGGAATTGATTAATCTCCACATGATGTGGATAGACCCGAGTAAAATGTTTCTCACTTAAAAATAAGGAAAGGATAACGAGGCTTTTTTTTTTCCTCAAGATACTGATTATTTTGTTTTTCCTACAAATAATTATATTTCTTATTCTTTCCTTTTCATTTCTTCTTAGTTCCAGATTGCTGAGATTTTTCTTTAGTGGATTTTATGACATTGATCTCGGAAGTAGTCACATGAGTAGAAGAAGATGGGCTTTGATTAGCCACAACATTATATGAACCAGATAGTTTACACACTATCCGTTGACTAGCAAAACCAATCACACCATTAGTGACATATGATTCTTTGATGGGAGGTGGTGGAACAACATGATGAGGTCTCGAAGCATTGGGTATTTTATCGTAGAGTGTTCTGAATTAAGTATAAATAAAATCAAGTTATTGGGCATGAGAAATTACTTTCTCTTGAGTATCAAATCCACCTTTAGAAGCATCTTCAATTATGGATGGTAACAAATATTTGATAAACCATTCAGTCAATAACTGATTAGGAATAAAAGTTTTGACCAATCAACATCGATGTCAATGCTCATGAATATGATCAGACTATTTCAACGAGGTGAAAAGCTCGGTTCTAGTTCCATATCAGATAGGTAATTTAAAATAGTTCAGGAATGTAATTTCCAAGGAATTGAAATTGTTAAATGAAGCTCGTGGTACTTTGACATACCACTGAGCTACCCTACTAGTAAGAGTTCTCTGGAAAAGTCATAAATGAATCGAATCATCATTTAGGGAGTTGGATGAACACCATAAATGATAGGTTAAAACATGAGTAGACATGTCTTCTGCAGGATTTCCATTGAATTTCGGGAAATCACTCAGTAATTTGGTAGGAATGGCTGGCAAATAAACAGATTGACAAATAGGATCATTTGTTAGCTAGGTTAAATTTGGAAATTTAAGAGTTGCTACAAATGGAAAATTCCTATTAAATTTTGGTGGAGGATACCATGGGTAGGAAGGGATGGGTTGAGCAACAGGTATCTGCATCCCAGGGTAAGGAGGTTTGTGATAACTAGGATAAACATATCCATACTAACTAGTTCCAAGATAGCCTTGGAAAGGCTGAAATTGCTATGTTTGAATCTATTGGCCTTAATAAGGAATTTGTGGAATACTAGTTTGACGAAAAATCATTTGAGGAATACTTTGGAAAGTTTGCCCAGAGGGATTTTTCATCATCCATACATTGGATTGAGTGGTTGATACACAGGCCATACAATATACAGGTTTGTTCACTTGCATTTGAGGAGTAGCCTGACAAAGTGATGGAGTTTACAACATACCCTGAAGAGGCTGGATAGCTAGGACCTGAGAGCGTGTAGATACTAGTGGAATAGGTTTCGTTTCAGGTGCAACCTAGTCAAGTTGACTTGTTCGAGGTGAAAATTGGGCAGGGCGAGGCATAGATTCAGTTGGTTGGCAAGTAGGAACTTGGGGTGTGACTGAGGAGGGTTGAGAAATGGGAAGTTGATTCAAAACCAAACCAGGTTGAACAAGAAATTTCGGATTCCAAGGATTATAAACCATTCTTGGAAATAGAGGAGTTGAATAGGAGGGAACACCAACTTGTGAAATTTGATTAGGAGATGGAGACATGACAACAAGAGGTTCCCCCTACCAGGGGATAAGGAGAATATGGAGGTAAGTTCCCCCGCCGAGGAGGGTACCCAATATAGGATGGAGTAGACTATTATAAATGTCCCAATCCACTAACAAATGATCTGTATTTTTGCACCAAAGAAGGTTGGGGCACCACTGGTTGAATGGGTTGTAGGGTGCTGATTAAAGAGGTACCAAACAATCTTCCACATGAATATGACAAAGGAGAATTCCATGGACTAGTCGATGCACCAGAAAAGGTTCCAGAAAATGACTGGTAGCTGGGTGGCACTGAAGGACCGCCATCTAAATGGGGCTCTGGTGAAGTCACAAATTAACTTGGAAGTAGCTGCAACTTCAGTTGACTTGCTCTTGATATAAGATATAGGTTGAGAAACCATCGTTTGATCAATCATGGTTAAAATTCCCATAGAACTTTGCCGAGGAAAATTGAAAGGTGAGTCGAAACGAGGTGTGGTAGGTAAAGGAGTTTTGATAGGAGTATGAGGAGTAAGGAAAGGATGAACCTGATAAAGATAAGTCTCTCTAAAATGAACCAAAGTTGAAGGTCAAGACTCTTCAGTTATTTCCGTAATACTCAAAATATCAGGTGGAATTTTTTCTCCATCGGGATGAAAATATATGGTTTGTGGGTGAGTCAAAGGCAAGGGAAGAGAGGAAGAAGGCTCTGAAGTAACATGCTCACTTAACTGAGGTTCCTTGGGTTGTATAACCTTAGGTTGTAATGTATCTAAATCAGGAAATTCAGGTTTAATGACCTCAAGTAGTGAAGATTCAAAGGCTTCATTTTTTACTGCATTGGACTTATCAATTGGTAAATATGTCATTTCGGTTTCAGTAATTATTGGAAGTAATGAGTCTGGTTGATTTATTTTAGATGTGGTTCTAAAAGGGGAAGCATCTGAAGTACTAGTTTCGGTGGTTTGATTCTTTTTATTCTTTCGATGACTAGGTGTTTCCTCTACAGGTAAAGGATGCAATATTTTCATTCTACATGAACGACAGGGTTGTTGAGGGTGTTATTCCATGATGGTATAATAAACTTTAGAGCTTTAAAAGCACAAAATAAAACAAAGGGGTAACTAGGAAGAAAAGGATTACCAAGTCACTATGAACTATTGAATATCGTTTCTAGTACATGTGGGAAATTTCCCCGAATGTTGTGTTCGATATATCATAGTGGACAAGGCAGTAGAATCTGTTACCTATGGCAGGATAACGACCTATTAGGGACTTCCAAAATATACCCAGAGGTATGTAGAAGTGCAGTATATGGTAGTGCTGTCTAATGCATCTCGTATGATAGGAGGTATTCTAATATAATTTTCATATGTAGAGCACCGTCCGATATACCCAAGGGAACGTAGAGGATTTGATATACTTATCTACATGGGTTACCGACCACCCCTAGAATGTAACATAGAAAAGTAATGACATCTCCTACATTTAAAGATGATGAAACACATCTTTAGCCTAGACCTCTACGTGTGTTTCTAATGTTCCGAATGATCCTTAGATTGATTGAGTATATTTTATAAGTTGATCTTCTATTATGTTGAAGTTTCAAGGTTCATGATACAAATTCACCTGAATTCCCTATAATACAATCTAGCATGATAATAAGAACTATTTTATTTTAAATGAAAATCTATCTACGAGAGAGAAGAAACAAATAATGGTGCAACAATCAAGAATGTAACAAAAAAACTCCCTAAGTATATTTTTTCATGCAACTGCTCTAATTTAAATTCAAACCCCTATATGTGATGTGAATAATGAAATATTTTCTTTCCTTTCCTCTTAATTTTCAAATGCAACGAAAACTAAGATGCAACTAGATCATTGATTAAAAAGAAATCACGCTGAATATGACTATAATATAATTTTATCCAAGCTAATCAACAATCAAGCCAAAATGTTTATAAAAGGCCTAATTGATAGGAAGAAAGAAAAAACCAAAGTAATTCTCATCAAAGGCTAATAAAATCAAATGAAAACACTATGATGGCTTTTTAGAGGCACAAATAAACTTGAAAACTCAAGAAAACCTCCTAGAACAAAGCAGAATGTAGAGCAAGGAAAATGAATTCAAATTTTTTCATCCTAAAGGATCATCGCAAGGGAAAAACAGGCACCAATGCGCACCATCACACAACCAGAGAGGAGAGGTTGCGCTAGGTCCCTCCATTTCAGAACATAGATTGTGTTTGTGCTAATTTGGTCAAAACATGATACGAGAAACCCTACCAAGCTCAAAAATGTGTTTTCTAGGGGTGATTTTAGGAGCGAATGTTCGTCCTTTGGCGAAATTAAGGGGTTTTAAATTTTTAGTGGGCGAATATTTTGTATCATAGTACATTTTTACAAATCACCTCAAATAGCCCACCTTATTTTAAGGGAGAGGGTAAAAAAAGGTAAATTTAGCCCTTGAAATTAGGAGTTACAACCTTCCATTCGCCCATTTTCAAGAATAGGTTTTATTTAAGTGAATCCTATGGGCCAAAGGCGCAAATACCATATTTATAAAAGAGGTATGGTAAATTAATAAAAATATAAATAAATTAGAGGTATGGTAAATAAATAAAGCATTTTTATATTTACTCCATAAGTCACCTTATATACATGCAAGGGTGTAAACAAATAAAAATATAAGTAAAGTGGAGGTATGGTAAATAAATAAAACGTCTTTTTATATTTACTCAAAAGGTATGGTAAATAAATAAAAATATAAATAAACTAGACGTATGGTAAATAAATAAAACCTCTTTTTATATTTAGTCTATAACCTTCGTTCTATTTATGAAGGCTCAAGAAAGAGGTTTTATTTAAGTGAATCCTATGGGCCAAATACCATATTTATAAGGTATGGTAAATAAATAAAAATATAAATAAACTAGACTCATGGTAAATAAATAAAACCTCTTTTTATATTTAGTCCATAACCCTCGTTCTATTTATGAAGGCTCAAGAAAGAGGTTTTATTTAAGTGAATCCTATGGGCCAAATACCATATTTGTAAAAAAGGTATGGTAAATTAATAAAAATGTAAATAAGAGAGAGGTATGGTAAACAAATAAAACATTTTTTTATCTTTACAACATAAGTCACCTTGTATTTATGAATGGTATGGTAAATTAACAAAAATATAAATAAACGAAAGGTATGGTAAACAAATAAAACATTTTTTTATTTTTATTTTTTTATATTAATACCATGCAAGAAAACATTATTAACCCTAATATTAGTATTAATAAAAATAAAAATGGCACATGGT
>APFE030204083.1:240099-306376 GCA_000404065.3 Pinus taeda
ACATCTTAAGGTGAATGGTTAAAGCATAGACATTGGAAAAGTATATTTGTATACTTCTATTTTAAACTGAAACAAATCCAGGGCTAAAAGGAATGGATTGATTGCACTAGTCATCCTTCTATAACTTTCCAACATATGCTCGAGTAAACAGATTGTGATTTGGGTAATTTTTCTAATTGCAAACGGGAACATACTTGTGTATTGGCAGGGTGGTTACAAGGTCCCTAGAAGTGGAGTAAACAGATTGTAATTTGGGTAATTTTTCTAATTGTAAACAGGAACATGGAAGTGATGAATTTGAATTTTTCTTGGTTTTATATATAGTATTAGGTTTTTTCTCATGCTTTCTGTGAATTTTATCTTACAGCCACTATATTATCGATATGTAATTTCGGTAATTTTGATTTCAAAAGATATTTTAAAGAAATGAAATGATTTCATTTCTGTATTCAATAAACACAAGATTTTATAATTGAGTAAAATATTCGCAATGCCTGGTGAGATATTCACAAAAAAATTATATATACATATCATATTATTGATAAAATCGCATTCCATTTTTCCTATATACCATGGAGATTCACCCATTTATTATACATGTAAATTTAGGGGGGGTTCTTAAAATTTTCCCTGATGTTTTCTTAAGGTAAATTACTATCTGAATAATTCAATTAAGGTCGCTTTGAAAGGTGAAAAAATGCTAAGGCCAAGGAAACCACTAAGGGAAATATCGATCCCCAATGGAGTCACCAATTTTTTTTTTGGATAGCTCACTTCAGTAGAAAAAAATGAACTCCGTAGATCTAGTGGTTTGATCTAGAACAAAAAAGGAAAAAAATATGTAATTTTTTCTTAGAGAGATTAGAATACAGAAAATAAATCTACCTAGAATCCGTAGTAAGTCCTCCTCTTCTCCTCACTTGTAAGTTCCAACTCTAGCTCCACACACTATAAATGGAACTACAATAATGAATAAAATAAGCAAAGGAACTCCAATATCCATAATTGTTTGTGTCTCTAAAAAGCCATCAATGTGTTTGTATTCATTATCTAAAGCTCTTATATCTTATCCTTTGAGCTTACCCCCCATCATAAGTGGATCTCAAGCCTAGATTGGTAAATCCTAAACTACCATGTTTACCCTAGAAATTTATTGACTCCCATAGAGTTTGGGTTGGCTTTTGGATATTATTATTTCCCTCATGCTACTGCTTTGAGATTAAGGAATCAACTTCCACTTGCATTAGGGTTGAGTGTGAACGACCTACAATTGTTTTATACTTCCTTTCCACAAAGAAAACCTTCACACTCAACCCTAATGCAAGTGGATGATGATTCATTAATCTCAAATCAGTAGCATGATGGCACTATTAATCTCTAAAATCCAACCCAAACTCTACAGGAGTCAATACATTTATAGGGTAAACATGGTAGTTTAGGATTTAACCAATCTAGACTTGAGATCACACTATGATGGGGGATAAGCTCAAGGATAAGAAGATAAGACCTTTAGATAAGGCATGCAATATTTCTATCCATGGTAAATAGTTAAAACCAACCTTAGAAGATTTTGGAATGATATATATATATATTATATATATATTTAATCTTCCTGAAATTCTAGAACCATCACACTTGCAGAGTAGACAAACATGCATCTATCCGTACAGGTGATCAATTATGAAACTTGCAACCATTGCAAGTGGAAAAGCATGCATGATGCGTTGGGGCTAAAAACAATGTTTTTGAGCTGATTGACCTAGAAAATTAGAATGTTTGGAGAGGTTATGCTTAGAGATTTGCAAAGGGATAATTCTAAAGTGTTCAAGAATGTTGATTAATCTAATTTTCAGGCCTTTTTGAGTGAATGTGACAAAATGGCGTGTAACAATAATCTTTCTTGTAACTCCATTATTTTCAACATCTCCAACATACCTTTACATATTTTCATCTAGATTTAGATATTCCTCTAGATTAAGATATCCCATTTGAATAATTAATTTTATTTCTATTATGGGGGCATCCTCCTTGAAACAAGGAATTTGTGTTTTGTTATTTTCCATGTTTTTCTATATCATCTCCTTTGATAAGAAGGATGATATTGTAATGTTAAAACTTAAGGTAGTTACATGTTGATGTTTGTAGCTCAAATATATACTTTTACATAGGACTAAGTGTCTAGCATGTAGAAATCACACAAAGTCTCCTTAGGACACTTGCAAAAGTATTGAGTAAGTTTCTATTGCAACTTAGGCTAAGTCTAACTTATGTAAAGCACATAATTAATTATATTGGCTATTGAACAAAATAACTTGGGAAAAGTAAAGTATTTTCTTTAATGATAATGTTTTGATCTAAATCGTTGATCTCAAGCAAGGTGAGATATAATATTGGCTATGCATCACCTTGGAGATTAGGTTGATGGATTGAGCTCAATGAAAGGTTAGAAAATAAAGATTAAGGAGAGGAGAAGGACACATAATATAGTGGAACAAGAGATTAAGAAATAAATTTTCTCAAGTGAGGAGTGAGCTACTTTAGTTTCTCAAGTATGAGGAATGTGCATGAATACAATATTGAAAATCTTGATCAATCATGTAGATCAAGGATACATCTAGAACCCAATCATCTAAATCGGATCCATGGTATGTTTAATTTGTATATTCCTTAATTGGGCCATTATCCTAAAACACAAGCCCAAGTAGATTCAATTATTATTTTAATGATGAACTATGTGTCACATGTGATTGAGATTGGTTGAAAAATTGTGCTTCCTATGAATAATCGTGTTAAGAATCTAGTTGTGTTTTTATTTAGTAGATCTATAATAATTTTCTAGGAACAAATTAATATGTGCTAGGTATATAATTTAACATGGTACTAGAGTGAAAACTCTAAGAAGTTGATCTCAAGGTGAAAACTTTGTACAAACATAGTTGGAGTCAAGTTTGGATCATATAGGTGCATATTTAAAAAAACATTAGGCCATATGAAGGTCGCACAGTATATGGTGGTCAAGGAAAATTATTCTACAAGAAAAAGATCATGTTGTACAATGGCTAAGAAAGATAGTGAAATGAAATTAAAAAAAGTGAGATAGTTGAGTGGGCCATGAAGAGGCCCATCTAAGGTTTTTAAATGGCCCAAGGTTGCCATACCTATCACTAGGGCAAAGTCTCTGACACAGGTTGTGTGTGAATGGTGGTGCAAGGCTCCGTAGCAGGAAAAATTGAGGATGTTAATGCATAAGGATTTTGTGTAGCGTGGGATCACGCATAGAATGATCACTCCAGAAGAAAATGACTATGAGCATAGACAAAGAATGAAGAGTGTCAGGACTAGACGAAGAGAGCTTGCATAATGGGAGGTGTTAGAAGGATAGATCTTAGTTACAAATAATATATGTATTGTGTTATCAAGAGAATATAATAGGCCATGTTGTCTTATACTGTAGGACAATACAATTGAACTATTTTCAGCATTCAAAGGGACAGATTAGGTCTAGTGTAGGTGAAGTTATAGACTAGATATTGTTATAGAAGTAGTGGAGCCATGTGAGGAGTTGAACATTGGGAGATGATGAAGGCATTCTCAAAAGATTAGGTGACTAAAGTGTAGGTAAAGCATACGATTAGGATCCAAGGAAATTCAAGCAGGGAATTCTATTGGGTGGAGAAGAGAGTTGGAAAGTAACTAGGTTAGGTCTTCATAATTATATGTGTAATTGTGATTTTATGTAATTGATGACGATACGAAAAATAAAACTATTATTATGCTTGTCTCATGGGTTTCATGATAAAGAAATTTTATTTTAGTACGACTCCCATTGTGAGTCCTCAGGATTGGTCATAAAATCAATATGAGTCTATGTCATGTATGAAGGACCCTTCTTGGGCATATTACACTTATGTATGAGTCATTAGGATTGTCACGTAGCCCTCCAAGATAAGCACAAGTTATCCCTCTTCAAGTCGGCCTTTATATGAAATGAAGAACTCATGTCGGCTTCACTTAAAGTGAAGACACAACTGCTCAAACTATCATGTCAGATAATATACATGGAAATACTACTATAAATAGGCATCTCAACCTATTTAACAATCAAGCAGTTCATATCACCCTCTAAAATTCGGATGACTAATTGCAGAGAAAATTTCGGTGAAGGAGGTCAGATAAGGGTACAAGAAATTGGGCTAATTGCAGAGGCAAGTTTAGATAGGATTGCATAGATAATTTTGATAATTACAGTAAGAAAAATTCAGTGTTATCACAATGTCATGATCTCACAACAACAAGGAGAATTCGGTTCTATCTCATGGTCAAGGGAAAACTCTATCTCATTACAACAAGGAGAATTTAGTGTTATCTCATAGTGAAGGGAAATCTTTGTCTCAGTTTCAAAACAAGAAGGATAATTCGGTGCCACCACAATACAAAGGATTCAATATAACTATAGTAAGAAGGTCTTGTTGTCCTCATAGTAAGAAGATCTTGGTGTCATGATAGTATTGAGATCTCCATGGTGATAATGTTTTAGTGCTAAGAAGGTTGAAGTGGAAGCGGAGTTGAGAAGAGGAAAAGAGAAAAAGGTTGACTATTAAGAGAACTTGTGGCTTGGTCTTGGAGTGGAAAATAGGTCAAGGGTCTTAGCCTTGATATTCATCAATTGGAATCTCTATAAGAAGAATTTGTGTGGGCTTTCCTCTCAAAGAGTGAGAGGTTTTGGCCCTGGTTGATAGCAGACATTTTGTGTCTCTTGTCTATTTATGCTCATGCATTGGTATTTGTTTGATGGAGAAGAACAATAATAATTTAAGTAAAAGAATATCTTAACCTAAAGAAGTAAAAAGCACTGACATGTAGTTGCTAATCAAACAGAACTCACTTAATTTCTATGCCCTAGATTTCTCAACATGGTTTTAGAGCTAAGGTGACTAAGTCAAGGAATGTCATCTTATTAAGGGACACTCAAGTTTAAAATATCAAGGAAGGAATCAAATTAGTATTAATATTGAAGTCAAAGGAAGCATCATAACCCTCAATCAGAGAAGTCTAGAAAGAAGCATTGGGATCATCATCAAAGGGAGAATGCCAAAACCCTACATCTACTAAAGTTAAAGTGTTTTGAAGACTATTCATCCAAAGGAAGCTAGATCAAAAGGCAGTGTCATCTCACTCTTTGTGGGATCAAGGATCATTCTTAAAGAAAACTACCTTCATCAAGGATAAATTTTCTATGCTCTATATTATCATCAACATCAAGGAAGCAACAAGAAGAATGAGAATCCTATCTAGTAAATATATGACATTATTTGAATCTGTTAAAATGTCTTTTTGCAAGGAGAGAAATAAATTGATTGGGGCTTCAAACTATCTTGCATGGAAGAAAAGGACAGATCTAAATCTCATTGAAAGTGAGGTCATGAATCATGTCAAAGGATCTATTACAAAACTAGGAGAGGAAGATGCTCAAGCTCTTTCCAAGTATATGAAAGAGGAAGTTAGGGCTCAAAGGATTCTCATAGAATCTATCAAGGTTCCTCTTATCCCATATGTATCTAAACTTGCAACTTCAAAAGAAATCTATGGAAAATGGGTAGAGTTCTATTTCGTAAGCACTACTTGAGAAATCATATCATTAAGGAAATATCTCTACAAGCTAAAAATGTCTAAGAAAATGGAATAGCCTCATACTTTATGATAATATTTGAGATCCAAGATCAACTACAAGAACTGGGAGAAGTCATGTCTGATAGTGAAATGCCAACAATGGTATTAAATACACTACCGAAGGATTGGGGTAACTTTAATTCAAGTATTTATGGGAAGAAAGAAGCTACTCCATTCCTGGATCTATAATCCCTATGAAATATTAAAGAATCTAGGTTAAAGGAAACATTTGATGTGGGATTAGGTGAGCATAATCAGTCTTATGCTACAATGACAAGAAGAAGAGAAGAATCTCATATCACCGAAGAAGTGGAGGAGGATGAAAAGAAGAAGTCCAAGATAGAGGAGGTAAGAGATCTCTACTATGACTAAGAGAGTATTCCTTAACTTAGTTCTTTTCAAATTCCTAAGTCTTCTATTATAAGATATGGCTATCATGATTCACTAAATGGCATGCATCAAGACATCATAGAAGCATGGGGAAAATGAGCTCGGGACATCATCATAGAGAAGCATGAAATATTGTTAGAATCTATCTAATTCAAGGATATAGCTCTTGGGAATCTCATTGGGAAGACAATTGGCAAGGTCATCGAGTACAAGGTGCATCATACATATGCCAAAAGTAAACATATGCTGATGGGGATACTTTAGATCCTCGGGAATCTTTGATGGAATCTTCATTGAAAGATTCACCAACCACGAGGGGAAGAAAGTGTTTCATCAAGAATTTCCAACTTCTGGAATTCATGGGATAATGGTATGATGACATAAAAATGAAGTAGTTCAAGGGATTGAAGCTCTTTCAATCAAGGAAGCTGTTGCAGGAAGTTTGGATGACCCAAAGGAAAAATGATGTATGTTTACATTTGATATTGTGGAAGTCATGTCATATGGTTACATGTATCATGAACAAATGATCTATCTTAAGAGAATGATCAAAAGAAAGGCTCTCCTCCCTCAATGGGTGCAATAATACATAGGTCACACATTCACTAGATGAAATTAACATAATATGTTATCATATGAAGTATGAGGTGGTTGACTACAATTGAGGTACTCAGATTGAAAGCCCCTGGGAATGAAATGTGTGAAGAAAAGAAGGAAGAGATAATGGAATATGAAACCATGGTAAAGGAAATCAACATCTGAAAGACCAAGAAGATTTGACTAAGATATCTCCATGGAAGAGATAATGGAATATTAAACCATGGTAAAGGAAATCAACATTTGAAAGACCAAGAATATTTGACTAAGATATGAAAACTTTGACGGAGTCTGAAAAGGAAAGACACCCTTGACAATATATATCATTGGGAGATGTGTCAACATGTATGTAGGATTCTGATGAAAAGTAGAATATGTCATGAGGAAATACCATCACAAAGATAATTTAATGTTCATTCCTTTTTTTTTGAACAAATATATGGATGAGTTTATGCAGGGTTCTTGAGGGCAGATCAATGGATGTCTTCCACCACTTATGCACATGTAGTAGGATGAAAGATCCTTAAGTAAACATGCCATGAAGAAGGAAGCATGGCATCAAGGAAGTCCATATATGGACTATTGGATCACTTTTCGATGATATGGATGACTCATGGATGAAAGTGATGGGTGGTCGGTGCCCTATGTAGAAGTCCCAAACATGAAGACTCCTAGATAATGAAAATAAATTCATGACATCATGAAGAGGATTTCATCAAGTCACTGGTTGTCCCATCATATCCACCTGAGGAGTTGTTGTAGGTCCCTAATTAAGAGGGAGCTTGGAAACATGTTTCTTAGTTGGAAGAAACTTGGAAATTCCTAAGCCAAGAGGAAGCTTAGGTAAATTCATTCTGTAGGAATGAGTACATTCCTTTATTGGAATAGATAGGTCCTCCCTAATTAAGAGGGAGAGATAGACACATCATTCTTGTCTTGACTTGGGAATAAAAAATGGAGGATTGGTTAAGCATATGGAATTTGATGCTCTTTGAGGATATATTAGTGCATCCAAGGTAAGAGTAGTCGTTGAGGACTGATATTCTTTGACGACTAGGAATCCAAGATAAGAATAATTCTGGTGGAACACACCCTGAGAACCCAGGTAGGGTATGTTTTGAGAGAGACAATGATGAGGGTGTCTATATATCATTGGTCTCACCAGCATTGTGCTAAGATCTCATGGAGAGATATAGTTGTTAGTCAAGGCCTTGCTATGTGACAATGCTAGCTAATATGATGCTATACAAATGGGTTACTGATCCGATTCTTCTTATAAGAAATTCTTCAAATTGAGAATCACCAAGTACCATTATGAATACCTCCCTAGTTAAAAGGGAGTGTTGGAAAGTAACTAAATTCGTTCTTCATAAATATGTGTAATTTTGATTTTATGTAATTGATTAAAAGAACAAAAATAAAATTATTATTATGCTTGTCTCATGGGTTTCATCAGCAAGGAATTTTATTTTGGTACGACTCCCATTGTGAGTCCTTAGGATTGGTCATAAAATCAATTTGAGTTAATGTCATGTATGAAGGACCCTTCTTGGGAATATTACACTTATGTATGTGTCATTAGGATTATCAAGTAGCCCTTCAAGACAAGCACAAGTTATCCCTCTTCAAGTCGACCTCAAGATTAAATGAAGAACTCATGTCGACTTCACCTAAAAAGGAGACATAATTGTTCAAAATATCATACTGGCTAATATACATGGACATATTACTGTAAATAGGTATATTGGCCTATTTCACAGTCAAGCAATTCAGATCACCCTCTGAAAATTCGGATGGGTAATTGCAGAAACAAGTTTGGTGAAGGAGCTTGGATAAGGGTACAGGAACTCAGGGTAGTTGCAGAGGAAAGTTTAGATAGGATTGTAGAGATAGGATTGTAGAGATCATTTCGATAATTATAGTAAGAAAACTTTAGTTTTATCATAGTGATATGATATCGCAACAACAAGTAGAATTCTGTGTTATCTCACAGTTAAGGGAAAAATTTGTCTCGGTAAAACAAGGAGAATTTGGTGCTATCTCATAGTCAAGGGAAATGTTTATCTCAGTGTCAGAACAACAAGGAGAATTCAGTTCCACCATAGTAAGAAGGATTCGGTATAACTATAGTGATAAGGTCTTGATATCATCAGAGTAAGCAGATATCAATGCCATGACAGTATTGAGATCTTGATGGTGATAATGTCTCGGTGCTAAGAAGTTTGAAGTGGAAGAGGAGTCGATAAGAGGAAAAGAGAAAAATGTTTATTGTCAACATAACTTATGTCTTGGTCTTGGACTGGAAAATAGGTCAAGGGTCTTGGTCTTCTTATTCGTCAATTGGAATCTTTATAAGAATAATTTGTGTGGGTTTTCCTCTCAAAGAGGGAGAGGTTTTGGCCCTAGTTGATAACCCACATTCTGTGTCTATTGTCTATTTATGTTCATGCACTGGTAGCTATTTGATGAAGAAGAACACTAATAATCTAAGTAAAAGAAGATCCTAATCTGAAGAAGTAAAAATAACTCACAAGCAATTACTAATGAAAGAGAAATCACTTAATTGATATGCCCTAGATTTCCCAAAAAAGGGAACTTTGAGTATTGATTCATGGATAAGATCAACGCGCAAGGGTCGAGAAGTGATACAATAAGACACTAGAAGTGAGAGGGTGAAAATTGACAAGAGGAATGAGCTGGTAGTATATAACAAAGATGGTAGCAGTCAAAAGGGCCAACTAACAAAGTTTGTATGGGAGTGATGGGTGCCTAAAGGACCAGGCATATTTTTTTTTCTTCAGTGAAGAGTGTTAGAAGGACTTAACACATATATACAACAAGATCTATTCCAGATGACTAGAAGTGATGATGCTTTCACCTCAACTATTGATCTCAAGTGCAAAATGATCTAATCTCAGCCTCCATCACTTTGGAGATTAGGGTTATGGATTTAGCTCAAGAAAAGTTATAAAGTCAAGTCTAAGGAGAGGAGAAGGACACACCATATAGTGGCACAATCCATTGAGAAATATTTTTTCTCAAGTGTGGAGTGAGATACTCAAGTGTGTTGAGTTTGAGGAAGGTGCACAGGTACAACACTGGAGATCCAAATAAGCCAAGAATATTAGAATCAGATCTAGGTCCTATTTTATTCGATAAAATATAACATATGTTGTATTTGTAAATTTCTATGTTGGGACATTATCTTGATTTGGAAGCCCCAATAGGTTTAGATTATTAATTTAGTGAAGACTTGTTGATTAGGAAGAATTTACATGTGATTGAGATGGTTGTGTAAATGTGTTTCCACTAAATAATTATGTTAAGAACATAGTTGTGTTTTATTAAGTAGATCAATAATAATCTGGTAGGAACTAATTTTTGGTTGTTAGGTTCATTATTTAACATCGCATTACTACCTATGGTAACAACCAAACTATACCATAATTCTAGTAAAGAATATGAGAAACTGATACACAAACTTTCATCTAAAATCTCAATATCAATAGACAATAACTAACTTACCACATTATTGAATATGTTTAGATATTCCATAATGCCTTCGATATAGCTTATCCCAAAATATTTAGTAATAATAAATATAAGAAACATGATTGCATTATGTTTTTTTCCTTTCTATCCAACTCAATCTAGTCTTCCACTGACATGCTCATTGTTGTAGTACCTGGATCCATAGTGATTCAATTCTCTTTGTCCAACATCATATCTTCCAATTTGAGCTTCAACAACTTAAAACTCTACCTATTGAATTTATCGATATATACTTTGAACTAATCACAATTTCCTTCCACCACAAGAATTGATTTTATAGAATTCCCCCTATAACAGGGCCTACCATAGGTCCAAGCAAAACCCCTTAGACATAAAAGAGTTCCCTTGAATCCAAAATCACTATAATACCAAATATAGGTTTTAAACCTATAAAATTATTTTATGCAATCAAATTCTTCATAAAGTAGAAAATATGGAATGAAAAACACACATATAAACGAAGACTTTTTATCCTAGAAGCTCAAATAGGGAAACTAAGAAGATTTTTTAGTGTATTAATATTTATAGTATTACAATACGATAAATATAGCCAATCAAATTCATAAACCACCATTGCAATTAACATGGATTAGAATACAACTTTAATTCCTAAATTAAAATTATAAATAATAAAACAATTGGATAAACCACCATGCACACACAAAATTGCTTAACAGTGGAAAATTTGTGATGAAAGACACCACACATCGATGAAAACAAATGCCCATATGTTTTCTAGGGGTGCTTCCCCACAACTGTTGTGCAAGCATGTTTCCTCCCTCTTGTGACCCCCCATTGGACTTGGCACAATGCATAGTGCATGTAGGCGGTCGTGAAAAGAAACCCTATTGATGCAAGGATTTGGAACTGTATTTTCTCGGGGTAATCAAATAGAACCAAGGCATATTACTATTATGATGAGGTAAACAATAATATCATTATTTCTAGAGATGTAATTTTTCTTGAACCTTCCAAGGATAAAAAAATGTTGAGTGGTAGCATGGTCATCTGGATAGATTCACTTAGGAAAAGACATATCATTATTTTGATTATGAGATTCCATGACTTGAAGGGGGGGATTACTGTCTTTGATAAATCTATTGGATATAATTTTGAAACAACATATCCCCCTCACGAGGAGTCAATGGATTCATCATATCAGGCAAATCTATTGGATGATATGACTGAGAAGTTTGGAAGGACAAGCCTTGAAGTGTTGGACTCCTAATCTACTAAGGGTTGGTGTGGAATGTCAACAGTCATTGAAGTCCAAGATACCACTTGGCATATGAAGATGAAAGGTCACAAGAATGTAATATTAATGTACATCTTTGTTAATTAAAATTGTATTCATGTTTATCCAATTTGGTTTTCCACTATTCTTGTGTTTAACATGGTATCAAAATAGGCAAACCTTTGCCTTGCTCCAATTTGAGCAATTGGGATTTTTGTGGCCTTTGTCAGTCCTACACCTCTTCCCATTGTTCTGAAATAGAAAACTGGTGTTTTTACCTCAATATCAAAGTACAGGTCCTAGATCCTATGTTTAGCCAGGCGTTACTCTCCACACTCTTCCACTCTATCATCATACAAATTTGCTGCAGTGACTTCCTCCTACCTGCGTCAGAGCGTGCTTGCCATGAGCCTTGTCTGATGACGTTCTTTACATAACTTGAAGTTGTTATGGAATATCTACATTGAACAATTTGTGATGTTGAATGTGTGTTGATTGAAGTTTTATGTATGCGTCGGGTACCTACATTGGTTCACATGTTGGTTGAAGGGATAACAAACTCGTTGGATGTATTGAATTGAAGTTGAACGGTGAATGAATCATGATGCAACAAATTAAATATATGGAATACACCATTGAGTGATACATGTAATATAGTTCTCTATGCTTGAGTCTCCATGTGATGAAGTTAGAAGTGAATGATATTCATATTCACTTATATGCAGCAGTGAGTTGAATCACCATTTGAAGCTTTGAAGGTCCCTCCCCCCAAATTTTTTTGTTGGTGAAGGCCCTCATGGACATTGGCGAGATTACCAAGCTAAAAATCGTATGTCTACCCTTATCCCAAAGATTCATTCTATTTTTATACAAATTCAAGCATCATCGATATTAAAGGAGATTTTGTTATAGTGCAGAAGGATTGAGGATTACCAACATGGAAAATTGGTGTGTAAAGGAGAAGCACAAGAGTGTAGAGCCATGAGAATGTTGTCATCAATTTAATATGTTTTAACCTAGGGAATTTAATGGTAAGGAATTAATGAATTGAAGGCGCAATATTTTTGCACAAAAATTTCGCTTGTTTAGGTTATTTTAAGACATTGAATATTCAAGTCTAAGTGAAACACTCAACATCACTTAGAAAGGCAGTTTCTCTACTCCATGCAGAGCAGAGCAATGGAAGATTCAAAGATGATAGGAAAGGAGTAAGATCTTCTTCCAATGGTAACATATGCTAAGAGTATTTTCTATCTAAAAAAAAAAAATTGCAGGAATTTCAACATTTATAAATCATCAACTGCAAGCTAATGAGTATTTTCTATCTTAATTCTTTTTTTTAAATGTAGGAATTTAAATATTTATAAATCATCAACTGCTTCATTATGTAATACCGAGAAGTATCTTAGAGCTTTGTGGAAAGATGCTTGGGTATCATTCTCTCAAGATACATTGATGAATATGTTACATGGGTACATTTGCATGCCGCTATAAATGATTTTTTGTGTAAAGGAGAATTACACATGCTCATCACTTTTGCAGGGTGGATAAGGGGTACTTATCTCAAAAAAATTTAGTGATTCTTTATCGTAGGCATGGTATAACTGAAAAGTGGTCAATCCTTCTCTTTAGAGAATATAGAATATACTGCATTGACAACAAATTTTTGTTTCATATTCTTTTCCTAATGTCCATTTTTTATTAAAGACATAACTCTTCAATTATTTAAATTGAGTTATCTAGAAAATGGCCAGAATTGGTGAAGTATTAGAGTTTTTCAAATTTTTGATACAATCCACTGTTGATGACATAGTAAGAATCAACAAAGTTTCTCTTGCTAAAATTAGAACCTGCTTCCAAAATTTACACGATAAAATTGAGTTTTTGTAGCTTGATACAAAGTTATAACAAGAAGAGCTACAACAAAGTAAGCATCATTCAAAACTTTTTTTTTTGTTTAGAACTATCTATTTGAGGTTTAAATTGACTCCCATCAACAACCAACAAATGATCAAGTCAGTAAAGATGAGGTTGATCCCCATCAAGTGCAAATTTTAGGAGCATTTATACATAAAAATGCAGAACATCAGGTTGCACTTCCCAAGCCCATTATGAGAACTTGGGAAGAGATTATCAATGACATAAATAGAACCGGTCTTGGATGTGAAAAGGAGGTTTCTCTTCACACTCCAAACTACTCCAAGCCCATCCAGTTTCATAGTACTGCATTTTTTCATGATAGTTCATGCTCACTTGTTCTTGCTCCTCCTCCACAACAACAAATTTTGAAATTCCAACATTGTGAATGAGTTGGCCATATTAAAGACCATTCTTTTGATCTTCACCTATCTAAACATTATGGTCAACACACTCATTCTTCAAACAAATGCTTCAAAAAAAATCCTCCTACAAGAAGATAAATCCACCTTGGATGGATCATTTCTTCGCAATGGGCTTCAACAACCAAGAAGATATTTTAGTCATACAACAAGATTTTTTCTAGAGTATTGAAAAATCTTGCAGTTGGTTTCTCTTTATCTTCTCACCTTGTATCTGACGAGGGGGGGGGAGAGAATTGATGGTCATCTACAATTTTCAAAGATAAATAAAGCGAGATTGGGCCACAGCCTGAACTTGTTGCCTAAGCCTACAACTAGAGACAACCATACCTACATTCAGAGTTGTAGGCAGAGGCAGAGAAGCCCCTAAGCATGCCTTTGGTTGGTGACCTTCCTTAAACCACTGTAAGTTGCTGACGTCCCTTTTGAAGGTTGAAGGTCTCCCTTTCTAAAACATTAAGGAGCACTTTGTCTAGTAGAAGACTTTAGCTTCTTACCATATTTGGAAGAGTTTCAAGAATCACACTAAGAATTCCTTTGGTTGGTGGCCTTCCTTAAACTACTACAAGTTGTAGACCTCCCTTTTTTCTAGGTAAAAGGTCTCCCTCTTCAAAGAATTAGGGACACTTCCTCTAAGAGAAGAGCTCAACTTCTTACCAGATTTGGAAGAGTTCCAGGAACTAAACCAAATGTTCCAATGTTGGTGCTCATCTTTAAATCACGACCGGTTGAGACCTCGAGTTCTCCCACCTTATGGCATCATATTAGAGAGCACATTTAGCTTATTGTTTTCATGCATTATTGTATTTTTGTATTATAGCTCTCTTCTTCAACTCATATATACCCCTTCGGATTAAGGGGGAAATGTTGGGCACCTAATTTGCTAAGGGTTGGTGTGGAATGTGAATACTCACCAGAGTCCAAGATACCGCTTTGTATATGAAGACCAAGAGTCACAAGAATGTAATATTAATGTACATTTTTGTTAATATAAATGTACTCACGTTTATCCTATTTGGTTGTTCACTATTCTTGTGAAATGTAGCACCATCTCAATTAATGGAGCAACCTATTTCATTCAATCAGAAAGGTCCACCAAATTGGCTCATAAAAGCACTCAAAAGTGTTAATATCAATGAGGTTACAAAAAAATAAGCCATAACCTCCAATGTACAAGATGGAGATGATGTAGATAATTTTTATTCAAATTATGTAGATGATATGGATGTTTCATATGATCATGAATTAAATTTGTCTAATAGCTTTAAACCAATTTGAAGAAGTTGCCTCACATGATAAGTGGAAAATATAATTGCACAAGTATGATTCTCTCATAAAAAATGGGACATGGAAGTTTATGGAACCTGGCTGCAAGTGGGTCAATAAAAAAGTATAAAATAGATGGTTCACTTAAAAGAAATAAAGAAACAATCATGGGAAAATGATTTTCAAAATAAATGAGTTATTGATTATGAGACATTTTCCCCATATCAAAATGAGCCACAATCCATTATCTCTTTTCCTTGGAAAAATATAATGGATAGAAATTTTATCAAATGGATGTGAAGACTACTTTCTTGAATATTTGAAAGAGAACGTCTTCATGTCTAAGCTGAAACATTTTTCAGTTGTGACAGGATAAAAATAAAAATTATGTAAACCCATTGAATCCTTGTATGGCTTGAAACAAACATTGCGAGCCTCATATGGAAAATTAACTGAGTATCTTCTGAACTTAACTTTCATGCACTTTAAACTTGATAATGCAACTCTATTTATCAAGAACGTTTGGAAGACTATTATATACCTTTCTAGTGTATGTAGATGGTTTTTTGATGATAGGGAACAATGAAAACCATATTGCATCCATAAAAAAAGAGATGAAGAAAGGGTTTCACATAGTTTTTTTTGGAGATATTCACTATTATTTGGGCAATGAAGTAACTCAACATCCAAAGTACATATTCACCTCCCCAAGGAAATACATTGGAGAATTGTTGAACAAGTTTAACATGGTTAACTCAACAACTATTATGTTTGAATCTACCTTGTACATTTCACATATAACCCCAACAAGATTAATTATATTTTATTTGAGGCCTCATTGAACTTTAACATAAGATAATATACCAATTAAAATGGCCATTGAGGCTCCAAAGTTTCCCTAAAATAACTACAACCCAAACCTCACAACCTTATAGAATCACTAATGTCATAAGGATATCAAAGATATAAATAAATGAATAGAGAAAAATCACACTTGTGATAAGAAAGAACAATGAACTTTGTATTCAATAAATAAAAACATGTGTTCTTACATTTACTAAAGGGGAGAGGGAAAGATGGTATGCACTTCTTTCCATTAATTTATTTTAAATACTAAAAATACTTTAACATAATTTATTTGTGTGAAGAAATCCAAATCATAAAATAATTAACATAAATACTAATTACACTAATATCTTTTCTTAATGAGCCATTTGAAAAAAAAAACATTATATTTATTTTTCAGTCTTATGTTAGTGAAATAATATAGTGAAATAATTGTAATTTACTTTTATAAGTTTAACCTCATCATTTCCTACATGTTTAATGAAATCATTTACCAAACCAATGTGTTTAGTTCTCTCATCTTTTGTCGATATAATGAACTAAAACATTATATCAATAAGTTTAGAGATCTTTATCTTCTACATATAAAATCAAATGACATTGTACATTCGGAAACAATTATATTACAATATTCACATAACATATATACAATTCAAACAACTATAAATATGAACTTCCACTGTTACTATGGTAGACAAAATACAATCGATTTTGTTTTAATAATCACTAATTTTTAAACGCTTTTTTTTTTTGTAACAACAATGTTGGTTTTATATATGTATGAGAATATTACTTTTAAAATTGCTTTAAATATGTTTGATCAAATTTAACATTAATAGTAAATATTTTAATATTATTATTATTTTTTGTTTGTTAAGTAATGTAAGTCCTAAGACAACTAGAACGCTTAACTTATACCTCGAGTAGTTGCGACCTAACTGTTGGCAAATACATTAGAGAAGCATTTAATTCACTTTTCCTTACACAATATTTACTTGTGATATTATATTGTTATTGTTCTTGATTATGTTTATGTTTTTATCATCAAATAAATTCCGAAACATTAAATATCATAGCCATATAAAAAAGAATACAAGATTTAGGCTCCAAGCCAAGGCAAAATCCCTGCAAGGGGAAAACCTATAAAGAACTTCTCTTCTTATAGAATCAACGTCTTTAACGGAGATTTCTAGGACCAAATCCCAAAGGGCTACCATGAAGAACCAAGCCAACCAACCTTCCTCCTTTAAATAAAGGGAAGCAAAATGTACAAGATAAAATTGAGTTTTTGTAGCTTGAGACATAGTTACAACAAGAAGAGCTACAACAATGTAAGTATCATTCTGAACTTGTTTTTTTTAGAACAATCCTCTATTTGAGGTTGAAATTGACTCCCATTATCAGTCAGCAAGTGATCAAGTCAGCAAAGCTAAGGTTGATCCCCATCAAGTGCCAATTTTGGGAGCATTTTTACATAAATATGCAGAACATCAGGTCGCACTTCCCAAGCCCATTATCAGACCTTGGGAAGATGTTATCAACAATAGAAATAGAATTGGTCCTGGATATGACAAGGAGGTTTCTCTTCACACTCCATACCACTCCAAGCCCATCCAGTTTCATAGTACTGGGTTTTTGCATGATATTTCATATTCACCTGTTCCTTCTCCTCCTCCAGAACACCAAATTGTGAAATACCAACATTGTGAATGATTTGGTCATATGAACATTCATTATTTTGATCTTCACCCACACAAGAACTGTGGTCAACACAGTCATTGTTCAAACAGATGCTTCAAAAACAAGTCTCCTACAAGAACACAAATTCACCTTGGATGCATCACTTATTGGCAATGAGCTTCAACAACTAGGAAGATATTTCACTCATACAACAAGATTTGTTCTAGAGTAGTGAAACGTCTTGCAGTTTAGTTCAATTTATCTTCTCACCTTGTATCTGACAGGGGGGAATTGATGGAAATCTATAATTTTTAAAGATAAATCAAGAGAGCCTAGGCCACAACTTGAAATTGTTGCCTTAGCCTACAACTGGAGAAAACCATACCCAGATTCAGAGTTGTAGCCAAAGGCAGAGAACCCCCCTAAGCATGCCTTTGGTTGGTGGCCTTCCTTAAAAGAAGGTTGCATACCTCCCTTCGCAGGTTGAATGTCTCTCTCTCCAAAACATTAAGGAGCACTTCCTCTAGCAGAAGAATTTAGCTTCTTGCCATATTTGGAAGAGTTTCAGGAATCACACTAAGTGTTACTTTGGTTGGTGGCCTTCCTTAATGTGTTGTAGGTTGTAGACCTCCCTTTTCCAGGTTGAAGGTCTCCCTCTTCAAGGAATTTGGGAAACTTACTCTAACCAAAGAGCTTAGCTTCTTGCTAGATTTGGAAGAGTTTCAAGAACTGCACTAAGCATTCCAGTGTTGGTGGTCATCGTCACACCATGATCGGTTTAGAACCTGATTTCTCCCACCTTAGCCCATTATCTTAGAGAGAAAATTTAGCTTATTTGTATCATGCATTATAATATTTATGTATTAGATATCTCTTCTTCGACTCGTATATACCCCTTCAGATTAAGGGGGAGAATGCTGGACACCTAATTTGCTGAGGGTTAGTGTGGAATGTGAACAGTCACTGGAGTCCAAGAGACCACTTGGTATATGAAGACCAAGGGTCAGAAGAATGTAATATTAGTGTACATCTTTTTTTATATAAATGTACTCACGTTTATCCTATTTGGCTGTCCACTATTCTTGTGAAATTTAGCACTATATCAATTAATGGAGCAACCTATTCCATTCAATCATAAAGTTCCACCAAAATGGCTCATCAAAACACTCAAAAGTCTTAATATCAATGAGGTTAGAAATAAAGAAGTCACAACCTCCAATATACAAGATGGAGATGATGTAGATAATTTTTATTCAAATGATGTAGATGACATGGATGTTTCATATGATTGTGAATTGAATTTATTTACTAATTTTAAACCAATGTTAAGAAGCTACTTCACATGATGAGTGGAAAAAATAAACGCACAAGTATGATTCTCTCATAAAAAATTGGGACATGGAAGTTCATGGAACCTCTATTTGAAGCTAATCTAATTGGCTGCAAGTGGATCAATAAGAACAAGCATAAAATATATGGTTCACTTGAAAGCAATAAAGAAGAAATCATGGGAAAAGGATTTTGAAAAGAAATGATTGTTGATTATGAGATATTTTCCCCATAACAAAATGGGCCACCATCCATACTCTCTTTTCCTTGGCAACATAGAATGGATATAAATTTTATCAAATGGATGTAAAGACTACTATTGTGAAGGGATGAAAATAAAAATCATGTAAACTCACTGAAACTGTCAGCATTTTTTGAATTTTTTTAAAAACAAATTTAATGTGATAATACATTATCTTCCTTGTAAATTTGAATTTCTTCCCTCAAACTCCTCAACATAGCTACTAGATAAGGATAATACTCTTCTCCTTGCTACTCAACTCACCTTTCCTATTCCACTAATTTCACATCAGGCATATAAGGGGAGTCATGTGAACTATAGTTCACCACTCTTCTATTCATCTCTGATCTTCTATTTCTTGCAAACATACCATGTTAGATAAACCAAACATAAGACATAATCAAAAACCTCAATGTATCTCAGGGGAGGCTAATGCATCTGCATAGGCCAATCCATATTAGCTCAATACAATATCACGAGCATATCAATTTTTACACAAATAACATAACCATAACCATAACAATGCATGCATAGCAATCACATTTATGCCATCCAGTCCAAGAGTTTGAACCTGAAATCTCTTATACCATCTTGTAACACCTCTTCCCTGATTTACCCACTTTTAGAAGCTTTGCAGGGTAAACATGAGCTAAGTGTCAGTATGATATGACCCAACCTCCAAGTTCTCGTTATGGAAGTGGGCCATACAAACTAAAATAGATACAAACATCTCTTAGAGACTACAAACCACTTAGGAGCCTAACAACCACCCCATGTGGTTAATTCTTGAGTTTGAACTCATTTTCTCTAGATTAACTCCACAACCACACCCATAACACAACATCCATGTGGTTGGGAGGCTATAACCACACTCACAAGCCTGTCTCCATGCAGTTATGACCCAAAATCCCATGTTATGTGCACGTGGTGGCGACATCTATGCCACTTTTTCAGGATAGCCTCTGGACCACTGCTCAGAACTGCATGTAACTTTCCAGAAACATATCGAAGATGATGAAAAGTATGAAGAATGAAAACTCAAGTAAGATATTGACCTAGACATGTCTAATACATGATAGAAATTCGTCAAACATATGATAAACATAGAAGATATAGGTCATGAATGCATATCTGATCATAAAATTTTGAACTACATTATAGAATTGTCAATAAGGTCCACTTCCCTCTCAAGGTATCTACAACAACACTTATTAACCCATGAATACATCAAATATTCATTCAGTTATCGAATCATGAACAAGATCCATAGTAAGAGCACACAATCTAACCAAGCATATAACCAACATATAACCATAATAGAATCAATGATAAATCATCCATAAGACCAACATAATAACCAGTACAAGTGCTCATAATTCATAATAAGAAAAGAACTTATATTAACATATGCAAAATCCAACCAAGTTAGGGACTTCCACGTACCACCCAACCATAGATTGGGCTAAACCGAATCTCTTTTTCAACCAATAACCACTGTGCCATAATACAAACATGAATGTGGCATCATATGGGTTAAACCAAAATAGAACCAACCAGGGCTTCTAGAGGCTAAACCACCTCAACCATCTACCATAATGATCTCACCTACATCGGTCTAGAAATAACTAACATCAAACAAGAATGGATGCCTACATATTCCTTCCCAGTTCTAGATGAATTTTCCTATCTCCACCCATCCATCAAGAGTTCCAAGAGAAGTCCCATCTCCACCCTTGACCCTTGGGAATTTTCACGAGACCACCTCAACTAGGATCCAAGTCTACCGGCCATCCAAAGCTAAATCAAATAGAGAACCCAATACATCATGACTATCTAGGAAATGGCAAGGCAAGGTTGAAACCGCTATCAATCCAGGAAAATCTCAATGCCAATGACCATAAAATAACTAAAGAACCACATGAAAATACCATGATCCAGAAACTAGAAAGGAAATTAAACAAACAATGTGTTACCTATAAAGTATCCCTACTCTAGATACTGATCCAACCTTCTTTTCCACTATCTTCCAATTCCTTGCTTGTTCTTTGCTTGCTTTTTCCGAGTCCAAGTGAATGCTAGAATGCACCAAAAATGCTCTAAGTGTGCAAGAGTCTAAGAGTATGGAAGAAGAGAGCCAAAACTAAACTGACAAAAGTTGTGAAATGTTTCTTTTATGCCTTTTTATTGCTGATGTCTCATTTTTCATTCATTTTCCTCTAATATCCCTTACATGCAAATTTATATCTCTTCACCTTACTTCTCTCCCATTTTCCTTTATCTCTCATAATTAAATGTCATTTATTTCCTCTTTTCCTTCCTTTGTGCCTTTGAAAATTTCCATATCCATTAATAAACCACAAGTAATTCCCAGTATAATGTTTACCCACCATTCAACTCGGAATATGTGTCCCATGACCTTGGTCTTATTTTATTTACATGGAAAATCAACCAGGGGTTGTTACAATTTTCCCACATGTGGATGAATCTAAAAGTATGGAAATTTCTAGGTGAATTTGTAAGGTTGGATATCCATATTAGAAAATATTTGAAACTTTCCTAAAAGGGATATTAATTATTTCCTAGATCTAGATGTGAGTTGGCTGGCTGACAAGTCTAGTGAGGATTTGGCCCTATGAGATGGCGACACACGAGTAGGGACTACCATGTGTCAGCAACATGTTAACTAAAATGGCATTGTATAGTAATGGCATATAGAAAAACGACTACCACATGTTCGTCATGTGTTAATCTTATGCTCATTGATGGATATGGTAGGCCAACATGTCCAGTGAGGATGTGGTCCTATGTGGTGGTGACATGTGGGTAGGGGTTGTCTATGGTGTGGAGCCTGATTATCTTCCTAATTGTTTAGAATTTTTTTGTTTCAACCATGTTTGATCCTTGTTGCTAATCGAGTGGAAACGTCACCCATTTAAACGATGTTAGGGGGGTCCAGGGGGGGCGAGGGGCAACGAAGACTTTTATGAGTCCCCGTCCTTGGCGGGGGTTCAAGGGAAGTGCCCCTGAGGCTAAAATTATATGAAAAATTTTCTTGTAAAATTTTATAATTTCTTAGTCAATCTGAGCCATTCATTAGGTGGATGATCCGATGATAGAAGTTATGTTAATTTAGGTGATTTTTCCATAGAAGGAAACCCTCAGTTTATATGATGAAATTGTATTACGACCATGGATTATTATTCTGAGCAAGAAAGAGAGAGGAGACTGCATGAGAGTGATGAGAAAGTACAAAAGATCTACTATAGTTTGTATCTCTTCATTTTGATGGATAATATAAAAGGAAGGACTAGCGCTTTCTCTATGGACGTAGCCCAAATTGGGTGAACCACGTATATCTGTGTCTCTCTTGTTTTATGCATTTTTGTATTTGTGTTTATGCAATATTTTATATGTTCCACTTCTTTGTAATATATAATTTTCTAACAACTCGTATAAGAGCCAAAATTTTATTTGGTTCATAAACTTGTAGGAGAGAAGGGTTCTTAGTTCGAGTGCAAGTAATGGTGGAAGATGGTAGGTTTAGGGTCAAGAAATTTAATGGCCAAAATTACCAGCTATGGAAGATGCATATGGAAGATTATCTATATCAAAAAGATATGTACTTATTATTGAGTGGAAAATCAAAGAAGTCAATGAGTATGATGGATACAAAATGGGATGTTCTCAATGGAAAGGCACTAGGAACAATATGACTGTATCTGGCAGTGTCAGCGGCATTCAACATTTCAAAGGAAATGACAACAAAAAGTTTAATGACAACATTGGCCAAACTATATGAAAAATCCTCGGCCTCAAATAAGTTATTTCTTATGAGGCATCTATTGAATATGAAGATGTGAGAAGGTGGATCTGTTGCTGATCATTTAAATGAATTTAACATGGTTACTAGTCAGTTAAGTTTTGTAGGGGTAAATTTTGATGATGAAGTTAGGGCCCTGTTATTTCTCCACTTATTGCCAAAAAGTTGGAATGGCTTGGTTATGGATATTAATAACTTTGTCTCTGGATATAATAATTTAAATTTTGATGATGTTGTTGGTGCCATCCTTAGCTAGGAAATGCGATGGAAAAGCTTCGATGAGACATCAGGTAATGCTTTGGATGCAAAGATGAAGGGAAGAAAAATGGAAAGAGGAAGGAGCCCAAGAAATCACAGTAAGTCAATAAAAGGAAGATCTGAATCTAGATCAGGGATAGTGTGCTAGAAATGCGGGAAGAAAAGACACTTGAAGAAAAAATGTAAATCTTGGAAGGGAAAAGAAGGAAATGGACATTAAGAGAACAATCATGAAGCGAATGTGACAGTGATGTGTTGCAAGATGATTTGATCTTTCATTAGAGAATATTATTGATGCCTAGGTGGTATATTTAGGGGCCTCATTCCATGCCACACCTGATAGGAAACATTTTCATGACTATGTTCAAGGAGATTTTGGACATGTTCATTTGGGTGATGATAAACCCTGTAAAATCGTTGGAATGGGTAAGGTTTTTATAAAGAAACATAATGGAAACCAATAGATATTGAAGGAGGTAAGACAGGTTCCAGATCTGAAGAAAAATCTAATTTTAACACGAAAGTTGAGAGGTGAAGGTTGTGTAACTACTTTTACAGACAAAACCTGGAAAGTCAATAAAGGAGCCCTAGTAATAGCAAAAGGCGAAAATGTTGGTACATTGTACTTATGCAATAATATTTCTAATTTTATTAATGCTTTAACCTCCACAGGAGGATATACAACACTCTTGCATTATAGGCTCAGGCACATGAGTAAGAAGGGGATGCAGACTCTTCACTCAAGAAATTTGCTGCCAAGTTTGAAGCATGTCGATTTGGATTTATGTGAAAATTGTGTTTATGGAAAACAAAAGAGAGTATGATTTATCAAAGTTAGGAAGGAAAATAGGAGAAAAAAATTAGAGCTTGTGCACATAGATGTATGGGGACTTTCTCAGGTATAATCTATCTGTGGCTCTCACTATTATGTTAATCTTATTGATGATGAAACTAGGAAAACCTCGATTTATTGTATTCAAAATAAATATGATGTATTTGATATTTTCAAGAAATGAAAAGCTTTGGTTGAGAATGACACAAGAAAGAAGTTGAAGTGTCTCATATTATATAATGGAGGTGAATGCTGTAGCAAAGAGTTTGATAACTACTATTTAGAGCATGGAATTCACAGAGAGAAGATAGTTCTTGGAACACCACAAGAAAATGGTGTGTCAAAAAAGATGAACAGGACAATCATGGAGTGTGCAAGGTGCATGAGATTTGTTGGGCTGCCAAAACTAACATTCACTTTCACTATTTTTCACCTTTATCCTCATTTTTTCACCTCATTCCCTCACATTATCATTACATAACCTTACATTATCATTACTACATGGGTTCACATTTACATTTTCCAAAGTTACTAATTTCATATATTTAGAGTGAATTTATGATTAAAAGTTAGAGAAACAACATGTATTTTCTTATACCTAAAAGTGGCTTGAGTTTGATGACATGTGTAGATCATTTGGAAGCTTCCAAGGCACCCTTATGTGGCCTCCCAAGATCAAATTCGAATTTCAACTCAAAAGGTGGACCATATTCCAAGGAGAAATATCATGGTGACCTTGATGTGTCATAGGATTTGTATCTAGTATTTAGGGATAAGTTGAGACAAGTATGGATCTAGTAGATATTTAAGGGGTCTACATTTATTGAGTAGATATCCTGAATTCATGTATAAATAAGAGGAGCATCCTTCAAAGGAAGGTGAAAAGTTGTTAGTTATTCATTAGCATCATATTTATGATTGTTCAATCAACATGAATAATATCATTTTCTCCAAATCATGAGTTATGAGTGTTGTTTGATTCTTAAGGTGTGATAGCTATTCATGTGTTCTAATTGAGGAATGGATGGATCCCCATACCAAGATAAGTACACTTTAGTGTAGAGTAATCGTCATAGTTGTGAATATACTAGTTTTAATTTTGGATGTTCATCTTATTCTTTGCTGTAAATATTTGTAGATAATTTCAATATGAATTCATTTTATGGCCATGTTTTGATGTGTGAAGATTTATCTCCTTTCAGTAGCTAGTTTTTATGTGAGAAGGACAACCAGGATCTCCTTAGTTAGGAGCCTCTTATCCATGAGCTAGACTGAACTGAAACAAGATATAGTTTCTTATATGTTTTCCTAGATTAAATTTATGTGAAGATTGATTTCCTTTCAATAGCTAGTTTTTATGTGAGAAGGAAAATCAAGTCCTCCTAAGTTAGGAGACTCTTCTCCATGAGCTAAGAATTGAACTGAAAACAATATTTACTTACTTTCATTTATATGCTTTCTTTCCTACTTCCTTAGATGTTTGGCAATGTTATTATAGAAATATTGTAGAAGGACAACTAGAACTCTTGAACAAGAGACTCTTCTCTATCTTCTAAAGTAAACTAATTCCATTGATCAAACATTTTTATGCTTTCATAAAATAGATCTGAATATTTTCTTTTCAAAATAGTTTAGATTTGTAATATGCATTTCCATTCTAAAAAAAATTCCTACACGAGTTTCATCTGAGGTCCCATATATTTTGGTTTGTTTCTAAGTTTACGAAACTCCCGGGTTGACAAATTAAATGACACGGATTTAACATACAATTAAATCACCCAACAAGATTGCATGCATGATTTCCCTTACAATTTTGGGAAGATGTTGTAGATATTGTTGTTTATCTAATAAACATAGGGCCTTCAATTTCCTTGGACGATGGTTTTCCAGAGGAGGCATGGCCAGATAAAAAGGTAAACTATTGATTTTTAAAGATTTTTTTTGTGAAACCTTTATCCACATTAATAAAGAAAATAGAACAAATCTTGAGGTAAAATCAAAGAAATGTACCTTTATTGGATATGGTGTAAATGATTTTGGTTATCGCTTATATGATTATGAAAACTACAAAATCATTAGGAGCAAATATGTCATATTCAACGAAAAGGTCTTGTATAAGGATCAAATGCAAGGAAAGAAACATGAAAAGGAAAACAAGGAATACATAGTTCTTGATGAGATAAAATAAAAAGTAAAGTTGCCTTAAAATCATAATGATCAATATCCATAACAACAACAATAAGAAAAACAACAACATGCACCTCAAACACCTAGAATTGGTGTTAGAATATCTACTAGGATAAGTAGACCCCCTGAACGATATTTTCCTTCATTATATTATGTACTGTTGACTGATTCTGGTGAGCTGGAAAGATATGAAGAAGCAATGCAATTAGAAACCAGGAAGAAGTGGGTGCAAGCCATGGAAGAAGAGATGGAATCCTTGATGCATAACTAGATTTGGGACTTAGTCAAGTTTCCTATAGGTAAAACATCATTACAGAATAAATGGGTTTACAGGTTGAAGGAAGAAGATGGAGGAAAATAGAGGTATAAGGCTAGAATTGTGGTGAAAGGGTTTTCACAAAAGAAATATATATACTTTGATGAAGTTTTTTCCCTTGTTGATGGCATTAAAATTTGACAAGTTTATGTCTGAACAAGGTTATACTAGATGTCACTCTGATCATTGTGTTTACCTTAAAAAGAAAAATGATGGAAAGTATATTATATTGTTATTGTATGTATATGACATGTTTTTTGCAGGGTATAGCATGTAAGAAATAAATGTGCTCAAAGGAAAATTTTAAAATTCATTTGCAATGAAGGATTTGGGTGCTGCAAAACAAATATTTGGTATGAGAATACCTAGCGATAGTAAAAATCGCAAATTAACATTGTCTCATAGGGAGTACATAGAAAATATGTTGGAAATATTTAATACGCAGAATGAAAAACCAGTTAGTACACCTTTCACTAGCCATTTCAAACAAAGTAAGGAGATGTGTTCCAAGACTAAGGAAGAAATGGATTATATGTGTAAAGTTCCATATGCACCAACATTTGGAAGCTTAATGTATGCAATGGTCTGTAAAAGGTGTAATATTTCACATGCAGTGGGAGTTTTAAGCAGGTATATGACAAATCGAGGAAAAGAGAATTGGATGGAAGTGAAGTGGATTCTCAGGTATTTGAGAGGTACCACAAATCAAACATTATGCATTGGTGGTTCAAACATCGATATACAAGGATATGTTGATGTAGATGTGGAAGGTGATAAAGACAATAAGAGGAGCACCACACAGTATGTGTTTACTGTAGGTGGAACAATTTTAAGTTGGGTTTCACAGTTGGAAAACATCGTTGCACTTCCAACAATGGAAGCAGAGTACGTTCCTGCTATAGAGGCTAGTAAAAAAATGATTTGGTTAAAAAGGTTTATGGATGAATTAGGAAAGAAGCAGGAGATGGGTAGGCTATATAGTGATAGCCAGAGTTCCATTCATCTTGCAAAGAACTCAACATTTCATTCGAAGACTAAACATATACAACTCAAGTACCATTTCATATGGTTAGTGTTGGAAGATGGATAGTTGAAGTTGGAAAAGATGTGGAAAATATACACACTAGCCATAATCTTTCAGAGATGTTAACAAAAGTTGTAACTAGGGAGAAACTGAGATTTTGCTCAGTATCAATTGGTCTTCATGTATGATGGTGAAGATGAGAAACAACTAGTTTCAAGTGGAGTGATTTTCCAACAAGGGAAGCAATGATGGAGTTTATTCTCCGTGGGAGATTGTTGGGTGTGGAGCCTGATTATATTCTTGATTGTTCAAAGGTTTTTATTTTCAGTCGTGTTGGATCCCTATTCCTAATGGGGTGGCAACACCACCCATTTAAACACCGTCGAGGGCGGGGCGGTGGGGGGGGTGGGGGTGACAATGAATTTTATGAGCCCCCCTAGTAGGGGTTCGGGGACAGCACCCTCAAAGCTAAAAATAGATGAAAAACTGCCTTGTAAAAGTTTGTAATTTTGTAGTCAATCTGGGTCATTCATTAGGCAGATGATTTGATGGTAGAAGTTATGTTAATTTATGGCTTTTTTTCCCTAGAAGGCAACCCTTAGTTTATATGAGGGAATTGTATTGTGATTATGGATTATTATTTTGAGGAAGAAAGAGAGAGGAGACTGTGTGTGAGTGAAGAGGAAATTACAATGAATCTTCTCTAGGTTGTATCTCTTCATTTTGCTGGATAATATAAAAGGAAGGACTAGTTGTTTTTCCAGGGACATAACTCAAATTGGGTGAACCACATACATCTATGTCTCTCTTGTTCAATGCATTTATATATTTGTGTTTGTGCAATATTTTATGTGTTCCATTGCTCTGTAATACATAATTTTCTAACGTTGTCATGTGTCGCTGGCATGGCATTGTACAATGGTGAAATATGGGAAAAATGACTCTCATGTGTTAACGGTATAAATGCTACATGGATTTAATAAGGGGAGAACTTTTAGATGGGTATAAATTTGTGTGTAGAGCTATATTTGGATGAACTTTATATTATTGGAAAGCCCTCAATAAGCTGACGATGTTGGTGATATCATAAAATAATTTTAAGGTGGTTGATGGAAGAGGATTTTTGTTAACCCTATCTACGATAAGTAACCATGGAGGTCACGTCTAGAAACCATGTTACCTTAAAGGGAATTGAGGGGGTTGGACACTGTAACATAGTGGTATCAAAGATAAGGTTCAAGACTTGGGTTGAATGGGCTCAGAAAGAGATAGTGAGTTTATTTTTTGATAAATTCTCTTTTACAAAAAGAAAGGTTTGTTGTAATAAATTTTTGAATTGAAATTTTACTTACTTTGAGGTTTATCTAACCAATATATAATTGTGACTTGAAATAGTAGCAAAACATCAATTTTAGGCATGTACATGCCAATGCATGTATGGAAAAGGAAACTAGATATGCTTAAATATAATGATCTTGTTAAACTAACATTGATATATTGTTTCAACACATAAGAAGAATTACAACGGTAAAAATGGAATGTTCAGCAGAATGGTGCAGTACAACATTAAAAGAACATCATACAGTGGGGAAGATGAGTTAGATAAGAGAAAAGTGAGTAAGACCAACCCTCAAGATTTGATGAAAATACTGAGAAATCTAATGGGTGAACTTCAAATCTATAAGGAAGATAATGAATGGATTATTAAGTCCTAGTAGAAGTAGTCTGAAATAAATGTAGCACTAGTAACTAACTTATAAAATTTACAAATATAGATGTAGCATGGACCAACCTCCAGTAATGTGGGTAAGCATCAATCAAAGAAGGTTCTTATCCCATCAAAAAATTAGAAATATGGGCTAACAACCAGTAATACAAGAAGAAACATTTCAAGAAAGAGGCATATGAGTCCGAATAAATATACATCTCGTAAGGATACCTCAACAAAGGAAACATATCGTACATACAAACTATCTAGCAACACAATCAAATCTATTTTGCATAAGAAAAATAAGAAAAGGCCTACAAAGAGTTCCCTGTATAAGGAATTCAAAAAGGTAAAGCCTCCTAATTTTGATGGAGAAGATAGGAAAAATGAGGAATATGAATAATGACTATGAGGCATGAAGAACTACTTTAGGTACATATTACTCTGAAAACATGAAGGCCAAAGTGGCCATATTTAATTTGAAGGGAAAAAATGATATTTGGTGGGAAGATCTCAATAATGTTAATGTCATTTAGGAAAAGAAGTTGACATGGAGTAGCTTCGAGAGATTTTCCAGGGAAAAGGTATTGTGATGGAAAGATAAAATAATTCTACAAGCATAAATTGGGGTAGCTCAGTATGGATGCATATGCAAATACATTCATAGAGCTACTAAGGTATATATGTGCCATTTATCAAAGATGAGAAAGTGAAGATGCAATGATTTCTTAGTGTATTTTTATAGTCATGTAAAGATCATATTGAGTTTGATGAAACCAAAACACTTGATGAGACTATCAATAAGACTAAATATTTCTATGACTAGTCAAAGCACAAGTTGGAATCCTAGATAACATGTAAGAAGAAAGATAAATATGGATTCAAGAAGAAATGATCTAAGTCATCAAACTACAAGCGCTTTGAAAAAAGTGTTAAGTTTAGTTTTCCAATAAGAAGTGAATACCATCAGAATTATCTTGTTCAAAATGGGGATAAGCCAATCAAGCCGACAAAGGAAAAGGTAGAAGAGCCAAAGAAAGGGCCATTGAAATGTTGGGGGGTCCAGGGAGGAGAACTTATTATGAGACTGTCCTCATAGGTAACATGATAATAAAAGATTATGTAATATCCAAGAGGCTACAATTTTCAATGATGTAGCTAGAAGCATGCCTAGAATTTATGCAATTGTGGAAAATTGAGAACTAGACCACCAAGATTTAGAGTTGGAGATGGAAGAAAAATAAGCATAATAGAGCATGCTTGGTACAAGTAGCTCAAAGAACTAAGAGAAAGGTGACTAAAGTTATTGAATCATGCCCATCTTATATGAATGGAATGCATACCCAAGCAACCTCAAATGTGCTACTACTGGGGTCATAGAACTTGGTGATTGGGATGGGATGGTTGGAAACACACAATGAAAAAATAGACTATTATAAAAAATCTTGAGAATGAAAATATGGAGAAAGAAAACAAATTAAATTACAAGGCTTCCAAAAGGCAATATTAGTGAGGTACATTTTAGCCTTACAACTTAAGAAAAGCTATAGGAAAGGATGCCAATTGTATGCTTTTCATGTTTTAAATGTTGTTGAAGACATAAACTTAAAAATAGAGAATCATCTAGTCCTACAGGAGTTAAAAGATTTTTTTCTAAAGGAAATACTATGTTGCCACCTAAGAAAGACATAGAATTCTGGATTGAGTTAATTCTTGGAGTAGTCCTATTGTCTCATAAATTAGTATGAGTATGCCTGATCTCATAGATTTGAAGCTAGAGTTGAAAGAAATTTTGGGTAAGGAACATATTCAACCAAATGTATCCCCTAGGGAATACTGACCCTTTTCATGAAAAATAAAGTTGACACTCTTAGGTTGTGCATCAACCATTGACAACTAATAAAGTAGCTATTAAGAAAATTCACCCATTTCCATGGATCTATACTTTGCTTGATTAAATTAGGGGAGCCACCATGGTCTCACAGATAGATGTAAGATTGGGGTACCATCAAGTCTGGATAGAATATGAAGCATTCACAGAACTAATTTTAGGACATGCTATGGTCATTATGAGTTTGTAGTGGTGCATTTTGGATTTACCGATGCACTATCTACACTCATGTGTTTGATGAACAACATTTTGAGTAAAGTACCTATATATATCTATATATCTAATCTATTCTATATATATATATATTATATATATATATATATATATATATATATATATATATATATATATATATATATATATATATAATATATTATATATATATATATATATATATATATATATTCGTTATTGATATTCTAGTGTATTCCAAGAACAAGGAATAGCATGAGGAGCACCTTAGAATAGTACTATAGGTGGTAAGAGAGCATAAGTTGTATGCAAAATTCAACAAATATGAAATCTTCCATAAGAAAGTGCGTTACTTAGGGCATATGATATTATAGGAAGGGGTTGTAGTGGCGACTAAAAAGATTAAGAAAATCATTGATTGGGAAACAACTTGGAATGTGACAAAGGTGAGGGAATTTATGGGTTTGAATGAGCACTATATAATATTCAGACAAGGATTTTTAAGATCTATCACCCAATCACTTCGCTGCAAAAGAAAGAAGTGAAATATGGGCAATAAAGTATGTGGTGAGATTTTAGCTACTGAAGAACCACTTGAAAGATACACCTATTTTAAGAATTATTGATCCAAACAAATACTTCGCAGTATGTACAAATTATTTTAAGGACTATGAGGAGTTCTTATGCAAGAAGGACACATGATCAACTACATGTTTAGAGAGATAAATGAGAATTAATAATGTTATGTGATGCATGATTTAAAACTTGAAACTATTATACATACCTTGAAGATGTGGATGTGTTCCTTACTGCGAATAAGGTTTATGTTATTAACAAATCACAACATGTTGAGATATTTGTTTGATCAACCTCATTTGAATCCAAGACAAGCTCGATGGATGGATCTCATCAACGAGGTTGATTTTGAAATTAAACACACCGAGGGGAAAGAAATTTGAGTAGCAAATGCAATCTGCAGGATTATGCATTATACGTATGGTGATAATAAGCACTTGTGAGCTAGATCTAAAAGATAGAATCAAATATGCCTAGCAAGAAGATGGACACGTCAAATGTGTAAAAATATGTTTGGAGTAAGAGCTTGATGGGCCAAGATGTGCATGTTATTAGTGAAAATAAGACAAGCTATTGATGTACAAAGGAAGGCTATACATGCCAGACTCAATGGAATTAAAGATACTCATAATGGATGAACTCTATAAGAGACCTTATGTAGGCCACTTAGGTTGTCAAAAGATGATAACAACCACAAAGAAGTTGTATTATTGGCCTGAGATGAAGAAAGAGATTGAAATTTACATTGCTAAGTGTTTGGAATTTCAATAGGTCAAATTTTAGCTTAAACATTCCACTAAATTATTACATCCCATACAACTTCTAGAATGGAAATGGGAAGTCATGTCCATGGACTTCATCATTGGTTTGCTAAAAGAAACCAAACAACATGATGTAATCATGGTGGTGTTGGACAAGTTGAGCAAGGGATCCCACTTCTCTATTGTAAAATCCTCTTGGAAATATGTTTGTGATTTTTTTTGTTACTCTGTAGGGCATGCCTAAGACCATTATATTAAGATTGAGATGTAAAGTTCACATCAAATTTATGGAAATATTTGTTTTCAAGTTTTAGAATCCAATTGTCTTTGAACATAGCCTAACAACCTTAGACATATGAAAAAAATAAAATAGTAAACATAATTCTAAAGGTTATGCTAAGGATGTATTCCATGCATTAGCCCAAGAAGTGGGAAGATTATTTATCCTTGGTAGAATTCACATATAATAATGGCTATCAAGAGTCTTAAAAGATGATTCCTTTTGAAGAATTGTATGGCATGAAATATACTATCCCAATCAATTGAGATAATCCAGGAAACCAAATTATAGTTGGATTAGATATGTCGAAGGAAATGGAGCATAGGGTAGTAAAAATCATGTATAACCTAAAGGCAACACGAGATCAATAGAAAAGTTATGCTGATTAGAACCAAAATCATAAGGAGTTCGAAGTGGAAGAGGATGAGTACCTCAAAATTAAACCAAAGTGAAGTTCCTTGAGAATGGGAGCTTGTGCCAAGTTGGCCCCATGATATTGTGAACAATTTGAGATCTTATAAAGAGTGGGACCAGTGGCCTACAACCTTGCCTTACCTCCTACGGTGAAAAAACATAATATATTACATATGTCATTACTTAAGAAATATGTACATGATGCTAACCATGTAATTGATTGGATTGTGATTTAGGTGGAACGAGAAGGAGAATTCTAATGAGAGCCTCAATTCATCCTAGATAAGAAGGAGACTTTGCTTTGAAACTAAGCCATTGTGTTGCGCAAGGTGTAGTGGAAGCACTTTGGAGTGGATGAGGCAACTTGGGAACTGGTGGTTGCCATGAAAATGAAATACCCATTTTCATTTACTATAAATAATCCTCAACATGAATAATAAAACATTGAAGATTATGTTCCTTTAAGGGGAAGGGGATTGTAGAACCCATTTTAAACCCTATGTTTTGTAATTGTAACTAAAACTTATAATGCTAGAAATGACCAACATGGATATATTGACAAAATTTATTTGATGTAATATGCATTTTATTTAATACATTGCCAAAAGAGGAAGAAAAAAGTAGCCAATACATATCTTGGTGCTTGAGAGGAAGTAGTAAGGGGGAATTGGGAAATTTGTAATCTATCCTGAATTTCATGTTTGATTTTCCCTATTTACAAAATTTTCAAATTTTGTAGTTGAACTATCCAATTGACAACATTTATGAGAAATAAAGGGAGTGGTATTGAATTGTTCTAGAGGTATTGGCAATGCACCCATATAGAGACTTTTAAATTGATCATGTGGTACAAGACATGGACTTTTAATTCTCATATACGTAGATTGGGTTGTGGTGCAAAGACAAAAGAGAGAGGTGCGCATGTTGTTGTAGACATGGAGTGCAGGAATTTGTTGTTGTGTTGTGTAGATGTGAGAAGAGAGAAGTGGATGTGTTTGAACCTAAGACAACTTGTGAGAATATAAACATAATCACACATGGGTGATTATAGCATGGCTCTAAAGAGAAGGTGACAAAAAGCACAATCTATGTGGAGTTGTGGTTTTATTTGAATGGGTAAAGAGGTTAGTGTTGAAGTTTTTAGCCTAAGCTAGAAGACCAAGAGAATTTATGAGGCTTTTTTTGAACTAAGCATGAAAGGAAATGAAAAAGGGGAAGTTTAAAGGAATTACTAGATTAGAGGAGGATTCCCTTTGTGTTATGTAGTTCCATTGCAACAACACTATGAGTTGTTAATAGGCCCCAACTCAGTGGCTGAAAGGTAGCATATTGTTTTTTTTGTGTGAATAAGAGTTTCCTTCATTTTCTCTAACTTGTTTCCAATCCTATTAATATTTGAGTGGATCTTCCTCTTAAGCAATTGGATTTGTCTCAAGAGTGGCCAACTGCAAGAAAATTGTAGTGCCATTAAGCCTATTATTAGGTCGAAAATGGCTCTTAATTTTTGAGAAAGATTAAAGTGCTAAAAATAAGTGATTTATTTCTCTTTAATGAAATTACTTGTCTAAATCTTCATGAATGTTTCCATTTTGGGTTACTAAATATGTATGAATGTTGATTTGGAGGTGTTGGATGGTGTTTTCATTAATTTCAACCCATGGATTTTACTGGTTTTGACCAAACACCCCAGTCATTGATGCCAAATGGATAATGAACACTTCCTAGTAATCGTTGGATTACATCAAGATGGCAACTATACTGTTGGATGGCTGAAAATCCAAGTCTTAGGGTTTGGTTTCCTTGGACCGAGGATGTACCTTGACCTTCTAGAGGGTTTTTTAAGGGTCAAATCACTGCATTTTGGTTGGATATATATGTCATTATATCCTCCTCGATGAGATCTTTTCGGTGGTATGTGGTATGCTGCATAAGTCCTCTTGGTTTGAGAGAAAAATGTGTTTGAAGTCGGTGACCACAATTTCGGGGTGAAAATCCCAAGGGGTGATGACTTGACATATTCTCATTGATTTGGGCATAAAAACATAGGTATAAGGGTTCCTTTTTATCCTTGGAAAAATAATTATTTTGAAGAATTATTTTGATCAAGGTTATCACACACCCATAAGGTCTACTTTTTCATTATAAATGGTAAGAGGGATCTCCTTAGAAATAAAGAAAATTAATGAAATAATTTTAGTAAGTAATAAAGGTATAAAGGTTCCTTTTTATCCTTGGAAAAATAATTATTTTGAAGAATTATTTTAATCAAGGTTATCACACACCCATAAGGTCTACTTTTTCATTATAAATGGTAAGAGGGATCTCCTTAGAAATAAAGAAAATTAATCATTTTAATAAGCAATAAAAATTTATTGAACTAAAAGAAAAGTGTTTTTAAGCTCTTATTCCTCTGCAATTATCATTTAATGAATCCATTTTCAAAAGCTACAAGAAATACCCTAATCCCTTTCAAAACATAGTTAATGTCCATCTTTCACTTTAAGGGTTTGTTTTAGGCTTAAGCTAATTTATTAATTAGTCAAGGAGTAATTTAAAAAATACTATTAAAAATCCAACGTCTATCTTCATGGAGCCCTTGATTATCCCAACCCATCACTATAAGAAGAAGACCTAAAATATTCCTAACACACATAAAATAAACCCAATGAATTTGTATTTAAATCTGAGATAGCCTATGAAATTTTCAGCTTAGAGGCATAAAAGAAGTTTGGACCTCACTGAGGCACACAATAGAAAGGATCTAGGGAAAATGGTTATCTAACAATTTCAGCCTATCCCTAAGGTAAGTTATCATCTTTTGGTTTGAGTTTTCCCTCTCCAAAACAATGAATCACTTTGATCTATTATGTCTTATGTTTGGGCAACGAAATTTCCAGGAAGGACAATGAAATCATTTTTTATGCGATTCAAGGCTTGGCTGGGTTTCTTCAGACTTGTATTTATGTTTCAGGTCTCAGACTGTATGTTTTTAAGTTCACATTTGAGTACAACTTGTTAAGGTTCAGGTCTTTCAGATCTGTTTTGTTATGGTTTTGTGTTAGTTATTAAGGCTTCACTTGGCCGAGTCTTTTAAGTCTAGACCAGTGTTATTTTGAGGCCTGTTTTGAGTTTTCTTAGAGATACATATTAAGTCTTAATAAAAATTCTGGTTAGGGCTCATTTGGAGTATTAATTTAGGGCTAGTTTTGATTTGAAATAACAATGAAGTTAGGAGTTCTGCACTAAACCTTTTCGTACATGTTGTATGTGAAATCTCTTTTGTTGTCTTGAGTTTGTTTGGGTACGGGTCCATTGTATTGTAGTTCTCTTGTTTAGGGATCTTTAAGGCTATTTAAGGGAAAAATTTATCTCGTGTTCTAAAAAGCATAAGCTTGTTCTCCAACAATTATCAATAGATGACAATGTTTCTCACTATAAGAAAATGGGTGTAAGGGGTTCATTGTTTGAGTTTCAGTATGATGCACTAAGCCAATCATTGACTTCCAATTCTATTGGAAGTGAAAATACATTGTATAAATTCTTTATATATATATATATATATATATTATATATATATATATATATATATATATATATATATATATATATATATATATATATATATATATATATATTATATTATATATATATATATATAAGACCTTGACATACTTGATATCTGTGCATTAACCTTGCTGGTTTGGCTCACTATGATGACTAGAATTTGATGAAAATATTTATGACTATATTAATATAACAAAAAAAGTCAGAAAGTGACTATTGGAATGACTTGACATCTTATTTAAACATTTGAAAAAGTGACACTATTACCTTTCAATGACTAGATTCTTATTGACTGTCCTAGTATCTTGACTTTAGCTCAATGTGACAATGTTTATTGGATTAGTGACCTGAACAGTCCTCTCGGAACATACAATTGCACTAGAATGACATGTTAGATGTTGACTTGATACATTGATTTGTACAAGTCATAAAATCTAGACAGTGACCTGTTATATACACAATAATGATATATCTTATGGCTTGACATGATACTGAGACTCGAGTCTATGAGATAAGGACTCTTAGCAACGAATTGAAGTGAGTATTGAACATTAGAATTTGATGTGACTTGACATATAAGCCTAGACATGACAATCAACTTAACATAACTTAGTGACATAACATATAAACATTTGACACAAAGATATGATATCTCATGAATTGAGAATGAGCTTAGGCACTCTTAGCAGTGACTTGGATTAGCTATCCATGACTAGGTATGTGATATGATAAGCAATAAGTTTTGTCTTGATAAACATGTGTAGTAATTTATTATGGAAATGTGATTATATACTTGATAGTGATATTTAGGTTGATGATATGACAATGATCTTTTGACTTGATAGTGATATTATGTACCTAGTGATTTTAGTTAACAAGATAAGGATTCATTAGCAGAGAATTGAATTGAGCTGATTAACTATTATACTTAGACATGACATATTAATTTAACACATAAGTTAACATCTTGTCTTTGACTTAACACGGACCTGTGACAATGACAATTTAGGAATTTGTGTCAAATCTCCTATAGAAATGACCTAGAGGGTAGATTGTCATAAGTAGTAAATAACATAACCATGATCTTACAGGGAAGCTGGTCCTTGGGAACAATATCATGTTATTATACAATTTATTAACATAAAATGGATAACAATATATGAGAAGTGATCAACAGTGAAAAAGACATATGCTAGTAGCTCTCCATGGGAGTTTGAAAGCATTGGCAGTAGGCCATAGGGATGACTTGATGCATCTTAGAGTATGTCCATTATCATACATTTGGGTTCAATATTTGTAGTAGTATAGGAAGTTTAGTATAGTGGTGGTAACCTGCGTTGCGAGCTGTTGATGTTGAGCAGTGATCAAATGTGTAGTGACCTATGTGTGCAGTTGAGCAATGATAGTGATACGAGTTGAGCAGTGGTAGTGGTCAGCGATAAAATGTTGTAAAGTGATAAGAAATGGTTAACTTGTGCAGTGGTTAGTTGATTTGGCAGCATTGGCAGTCAGGATTTGAAGTGCGATATTTTGTACTGATCAATATGTGCAGTATTGTGAAATGGGTGTAACAACCATGGTTAAAAATCCATGTAAAAATATATAAGGCTATGGTCATGGGACACATATTCCACGCTGAATGGTGGGAAAAAATATCCTAGTGGGTGTTCATTTGGTTTATATGCATAAGGAAATTAGCAAAAGCAATGGAAAATAATTTGAAAAGGCATGAGGTATTTTTGGCACATTTATTTATGAAAATAATGGAAATTAGGAGAAAAGGAAGGTGAAAGGTCATAGGTTGCATGTGAGGAGGAAAATGAAGAAAATAGAGGTCTCATTAATAAAAAGGCTGATGAGGATCAGTGGGTAGGGCTTGGTCAGTGTAAACTTGGTTATTTTTGGTTTTGGAGTTCTCTCTCTCTCACACTCTTGGACACAGAGTTTTCTTGGAGCACTCTTGGAGAGTGTGACATGCTTGGAGTTTTGGAGTAAGAAGGCAAAGGAAGAGAAGAAAAGCACAATAGGACATTGGGATCAGCAACTAAAATGGTTTTTTCTTGTAGGTACCGAGTCTCATGTATGCTTTCCTCACTAGTTTTGGCATGCGTGATACATGCATGTGGTTTATTGGTTATGATCTATCATTGGCATGAAGGATTGCCTAGATTGACAGTGGTTTTGCCTAGCCTTGCAATTCCCTAGATAACCATGGTGTTGTGGATTTGTCTCTTTGTTTTCTGGTTGGTTCTCATGTTTGGTTTAGCTTGGGTTGAGTTATTATTTCTTGGAGCCTTGGTTGGACAAACAATCGGGAAGCCCTGTAACAACTTGATTTGAGTTACTAGTCCTAGAAGCCTTGGTTGGATAAATGCTCTGAAAGCCTTGTAACAACTTGGGTTGAGTTATTAGTCCCAGAAGCCTTGGTTGCACAAAGGATCTGGAAGCCCTCGGTGGGTTGAGTTACTGGTCCTGGAAGCCTTGGTTGGAAAAACTCTATGGAAGCTCGATGACAGCTGTGGGTTGAGTTAATAATCTTGGAAGCCTTGGTTGGACAAATGCTTCGAAAGCCCGACAACAACTATGGGTTGAGTTACTAGTCTTGGAAGCCTTATTCGGAAAAAATGCCATGGAGCCCTAGAAGGCTTGGGTAGAGACCAATCTGATGATGGTTTTATGATGTTGGATCATGAGGTGGAATCACTATTTGATGGGTTAAGGTGATTGGCCTTTGGAAGCCTTGGATGGTTTTAGTTTTATGTGCTTTATGAGATCCCACATTCATGCTTGGAATATGGCATGAGGGTGAATGAATGAAGATATATTTGGCTCAACCATTCTACAGATACGGGGTTGGATTTTGCATCATTAGTATGAGGTTATTTCCCCATTTTACCTCATGAGTATTATATTGGTTTATATGTGGATTATATGGTTGTTGTTTCCTTGGCATTTCTGTTGTTATTATGTTGGTTATGCATATGTTCTATGATAGTAGCTATGCATGGCTTCCATCATGGTTTTACTTGTATATGAATGAAAAATGTATCTATGACCTAATATATGAAACTACAACTAAAGTGCTAAGAAAACAATGCCTCATAGCGAATCTTAGATAAGTATGAGACCCATAGGCTTCTATTTTCCATTTACACATGTAGATTATATATTCATGACATCTTTGACAAAATTCCTGTCATGGCTAGTAGGGGTCTAGTCAAGATATTATTCAAGTAATTCCATTAGTAATTTTATTTCCATGTTATTTTATTGTTCTGAAGGTGTCATTCAATTTTGGTCAGTGACCTCGACTCTGGGACTGAAAATGTGGCTTAAATCCCAGGGACGCTGGCACAAAACTGAGAAAAATAGTCCTTGGACGTTGGCTTGCAGGCTTGTGAGAGTGTCTAGATGTCCCTGGATGTTGGTATGACCATAACATGAGAGCATCCAGAGGTCGAGTGGTCCAAAAACTCAGTGGGACCCAAGGGTTGGTTGGCAGAAAGGTTGGATTAGTTCCTAAGGGTCATAATGTTGATGTTGAATATTTGTATGGCCTGTTTCCATCAGTTCCAGTTCCTTAACATGACTTAGGAGGTCGAATCATATCATAGTGGCCTCTCATCACATGTTTACCCTGGCTAGCCGATTACTTGGGTAGGTGTGGGAGAAGGGTGTTATAGAGTGGTATCAGAGCATAGTTCACCCCTCAGATTGGATGGGTGGTGTGTTGGTCATGCATTCATTTCGGTTACATATGTGTTGCTTATGCTTGTAGTCCATGTGATTATTGCATTTTCATGCTATTGATAATGGTTGTAGTGATGTCGCCATGTGAAGGTTTATGGTGTTGTTGTTGGATGTGTCATCATGAGTGTGTTGTATATGCATTTGTTATGTAGGTTGGTGTCTATATGTTGTTATGCATGCATTGTCATTTTTATGGTTATGCATGTATGGTAGGTCAAAAATGCATTGTGAGGTCATTGTATGCAATTAGGTCACTGTGATGATATTGGTATGTTATGATGCTAGTGTGTTGGCTAAGATAGAGCAGGAGATGAAAATCATTAGAATAAGGTTGTGACATTAGACTTTGGGGTAAGAGAAAATCATCATACATGTATTGTATGTTTTGCATGCAGGTATGTTAGTTAATGGATTGTTATATACATTAGGTTATGTACATGTCTATTTATGTTATGGTCACATACATGATAGATGCTATTTGATTAGCATAGTCATATGTGCATGTGTCAGATAGTCATGAATGATAGTAACTTGTTATTATATGCATTGTTTTTGTTGTTTTATGTTATTTAAATTGATTATTATGTTACATGTCATTGATGAGTATGTTATATGTTAACTTGTAGTTAGCTCGATGATTATGTTATATGTTATTGATGAGTATGTTATAGGTTAAATTGTTGTTGTTATATGATAGTTAGCTTGATGATTGGGTTATATTTTGTTGATGAGCATGATATATAACTTGTTGTCAGTATATGCTAGTAACTTGATGATTAAGTTTATTACATTAAGATCTTGATGTTATATGTATCATGATAAATTGGATTAGCCTATGCAGATGGTTAGGGTTATGACATTCAAGTATGAATCAACTTATTTGTGACATCGTGTTGTACTAATCTAGACTAATCGTGCATATGTGATTGTTGTGCATAAATGACAAATGTTTATGAATTTATGATGTGAACATGTTAGCTAGTGACTATTAATATATCATGAACTTATTTATCGTTGAGTTGATATGTTGTGTAGTTATGTCGTGCTAATCTAGCTTAATTGTGAAGAAAAGATAGCCTCCCCTGAAATACATTAAGTTATGAGTTTTCTCATGTCGTATATTTGGTGTTTGACTATGTGATTATGTCATCTATTTGGTGTTTGAGTGTTTGGTGTCTATTATGTCATCTAGTTGATTTACCTAACATGGTACGTCTACAATTTGTTTGAATGTTTGATTAATTGCATGATATGAGTATGTGTTTGTAAGATTGCATGAAGAAACAATCTTGTTTTAAGATGGTTGCACTAATACATATGTGTTGAGACAACTGATATGTACTTGAGTGTAAGTAGGTGATAGTTGTAGCATTACGTATTATGGCTGATGAATATGGGTTGACTATGGATTATGACATGATTGTTAGTCTTGGTAAATATTGATTTCAAATTGATAGATATGATTGTCTTGATATTTGGAACATGTGTTTGGCATGTGTAAACAATGGCAAGAGACATGCTTGGTATTAGCATGACAAGGTAATAGTTGATGTGTTCATATAACTAACAGTTGGGTGATGTGACAGTGCATAGTAATTGCAGCAAGGAAAATGTCAAAGAAATGAATTGGGCAATAATTCTTTTGGCTATGTTTGGAAACCCTAATTCCAAAGGAATGAGTGCTTTGCATACAAGAAGTCTTCTTAACCTTGATTTTGTCTGACATTATGTGGATATTTTCTATAGTCATGATCATGTATTTGACAGGTATATCAGCTAGTTTCCAGTTATGGATGGATTTGTCAAGGGAATTGGAGCCCATTGAGAGATGTCATGGACGTGTTTAGTTCCAAGGCATTGTGCTTGACACAATAAAGTAAGGTAACTAGTATGTTGTTATGCTTATTTATACACGGAAAGTTATGCATTCATGGAAATATGATGCAGAGGATTGCATGCCAAAGAGACTGCCATGAAATCTTAAAGAAGGCTCAGGTTGAGCTTTCCTTTGGAAGTACTTGGAACCATGGGGATTGAGTCATGGTGTATATTGTTAGTATTGTGCTTTTGGTCCTTTGTGATTTTCTTGTGCTTGGTTTTCAGTTTTGTTTATGACTAGTGTATGACCATACCACTTGTTTGCGGTGTCATATTGTCAATGATTTCATAGTTTTCTTCTTGTTGGTTTCTTGTCTTTCCTTTCAAGTTTTGAGTCATGGGAATTGGTTGGGAAGAGGAAAGTTAATGGAGCTAAGGGAGAGATGAATGGAACCTAATGGGTAATGTAAGACTCAAATGAATCTGATGCATGTATAAAATAAGTTGAAGGCAAGAGTATGATAGCTAGTTTGATTGGTTGGGTCCATTGGTGTAAATGGACAATGGAAGGACAATTATGGGAAAGGTAATAAAGAAAAGAAAGGTGAATGGATTTGAGGTGTCATATGCCTTAGCTATGTTGGGAACCATTTTTCTCGATGTTGCGCATGTGTTGCATGCATAAAGGGAGTTCTCCTAACCTTGACCTTATGATATATAGTAATTATGTTGTGATCATGATTATGATGATGTCTATATGTGTATACATGTATGTATGTATGTATGTCATGTATTAAAGGGTAATCATGAATCATGATTATTAACAATAATATTTATATGTATATATGTATGTCGTTATCTGACAGATTGATTAATGTTAATATATATATGTATATATATGTACGTATGTATGTTGTTGTCTGATAGGATCATCAAGAATTGTTCTTGTGGAATAATGATTGCTTATGCAGGTGAATGGTATGAATGGATTCCTAGTTCATGAGGAATCAAGTGGAAGAGTATTCATGAAAAATATATGAGGTCAGTATCATGTGATAATGAGTTGATATTATGTAATTATATTATGTCTATGTCATGGAAATGCTATGTCAAGGGATACATCAACGAAATGAAATTAGTGTGGTTTGCGACATGCTAAGATAAGCATACATGGCTGAGAGACACTGGAAGCAAGGTTGCTTGGTACAGACAATGCAATTTTGGATGTGTGGTACTACTGTTGTGTATATGTTGTACATGTTGCATCTCTGATGTTGTACGCATGCGATGTTGTGTATATATAGTATGTGTACATGTTGTTTATGCTTTGTTCTGTACATGGTGGTACATATAGTGTTGTGCGAATATAGCATATGCAATGATGGGTATAGATGGTTCTATGTACATGTTGGATATGCGGTGTTGTGTGTATATTGTACTGTGTGCATGTTGGATATGCAGTGTTGTGTGCATATGGTGCTGTGCACATGTTGGATATGCAATGTTGTGTACATAGGGTGCTATGTACATGTTATATATGCAATGTTATGTTAGATGGTGGTGTGTGCATGTTGTACATTTGGTACTATGTACATATGGTGTTGTGTGCATGATTGTACATGTGGTTTTGTGTGCATGTGGTGGTGTGTACATACTGTACATATGGTTCCATGTGCAGGTGATGCTGTGTACATGTCATGCATATTGTGCTGTGTACATGTGGTGTCGTGTACATGTCATACATGTGGTGCTATGTACACATTGTATAGGTGGTACGATGTACATGTGGCGTTCTGTACATGTTGTGCAGGTGGTGTCATGTACATGTGAAGTTGTGCACATGTTTTGCAAGTGGTGCTTTGTACAGGTATTACTGTGTATGTGTGGTACATATGGTATTGGTGTACATTTTGTATTGTGCACATGTCATACATGCTGTGTTGTAGACATGCGGTACTATGTATGTGCATTATGTAGTCATGGTATCTTGACATGTGTATTCGTTATGTTGTACTCTGTGTACATATATGCATTGTTTGGTGGTGTACACTAGGTGTAGGTGCATGTATTATGTTGTGTTGTTCACTGGATGTAGGTGTATGTGTTGTATGTTAGATGTAGGTTCATATATTGCATGGTGTTGTATGTCATTTGTGGTTGTATGTGTGTGATCACTATGTGTATATGCACATGGTTGAGGAGAAGGCATTGGATGTTTGTCCGGTGTGGCAACTGATTCGGCGTGGATACAGAATAAGGACAAAGGTAGAATATGAGGATTGATTAAAGGATAAGTATCAATATTTTATTTCAGTTTTACTATGCATGAGATTTATGATTCTGGTCTATGATGATTACATGTGATCTATGATTCTGGTTTATAATGGTTACATGCGATTGATGATTTTGATCTATGATGGTTGTGTTTTGAGCTAACTTGATGTGATGTGTTTATATATGATGATTTGGTCGAAGATGCTAGTTTGACTTATTGTGACAGGAAGCGAACAAAATTGCAAGTTTACCCTATTGAAGGGCCACCAATGAGGTATGATTTGAAGTTATTTCGATTTATTTTAAATCTAATGGAAGTTATGTGCTTGGTACAGGAGGCACATAAATGCCCGGTTAGGTGGTTGAAACTTATTACAAGAATTAGTAGTGTCAGTGAAAGGAATTGGAACATGCAACAGTATGCTGGAAAACACTTCAGGAGAAGTATCATTGTGGGACACTGGTACCCAGTAGTGTCCATTTATTTCCATGAGCATGCTATGACCGATATGATGGGTTTAAGACATGGATATGCCTTGGTTTTTGTATCTTCCGATGTGTTGTCGTGAAAACTCAACATCCCCATTTTTTACTTATTTATTTCTAATAATGGAGACCCTTTGAATAAATTTTTGGCTAAACCACATTTTTTAATATTTTCTTTTGGTTAAGTGTCCTACAATTTTGCTAATTTTTCGTTTTCATCAGATTTCTATTTTTATTGCTTCATCGAATTCATTTTTTCACTAGCTTTCCATCGAACTAGTTTCATCTCATTTGGTTACATGGTTTGCAAATGGTGCTCATACAAAGTTCAATAAGTTTTACCACTTGGGTTAAGAAATGTACAAAATGTATATTATTTTAATTTTTGTAAATATATTAGTAATTCATTGTAAATATTAATTCCTAGTTATTTTATACTATTTTTTATTTTTATTTTTCACTAAGGTCCTACAAAATTGCCCAACCAAGTTGTAGAACAATTAAAATTATGCATTTTTGGGATCTCAATAATTGATTCCAATTCCTAATTTAAAAAAAAAAAATTACAAGACCCAATATCTCAAAGTTGCAAAGTAGTTGTAGTTCATTTTGTAGGATTTTTAATTATCAAAGTGGTTGTAGTTTATAATGAAGGAGTTTCACTCCAAGTGGGTCTCACTTCACCTCACCTCCCTTTCTATACAAAAGTCCTAATGAAAAAATCTCAATAAAAAGACCTGATAAAATATCTCTAATAAAAAAATTCTCGATATAATTTTTTTATCCGATATTTTAAAAAGCCCTGATATCGAAATAATAGACATCGGATTTTTCATTTGGCGCGCATCTTAAAACTCACAATATTTTAATACTTCCAATATCTGATAATAAAAAAATACGATGAGTTCTTTTGATTTAATGAAGGTTGGTCTCCTTATACCTCCCGTTCGTCCTCCATACGTCATCCTCCACCCTCTCACTCTCTCTTCATTAAAGCCCTCCTCCTTCATATTCTATCTGATTCATGTATAAATCTGTGGGGTTTGTTATATTGAGTATGTTTTTATTATATTAATTATATTAAAATTATAATACTTATATTATATTTTAATTATAATTTAAATTAATAATGTTTAATATTTCAATTATAATTTTAATATATAATGTAATTATAATTTAATTAAATTTATAATTGATATTAATTTTTAATTAGAATTTATTTTAAATTGTATATAATTAGTTTGTAATTAATTTAGCATTTTTTAAATTAAGATTAATAAATAATAACTATTATTTTAATTTAGCATTAAATTTTTAATTAAAATTTCATATTTTTGGCCTAGGCAAGAAATTTTCTAGAATTCTGGCAATTTTGACACTTCAACTTTGGAAGCACATAATTTGAGTTTTATTTGACCAAATGAGGTCGATGACAACTAATTGGATATATAAAATCATGGAGAATATTTCTGAAGTGGTTGCATACCCAGATTTGGTCACTTAAAGAGTCTAAAATTTAGCAGAAGATCAAGCTCTGAATTTATAAAAAAAATTAATTTTTTGACTTTAATTTTTGCATTTTCATTTGCTCATAGGCTCTACTAAATGCAGATCCATTCTATTATGTTCTCTTTGACCAATAGGATATTTACAAGGGTTAATGAAAATATCATATTCTTTTTATTTATTTATTTAATTAAGTTCTGATTGGAAGATGTTTTATTTTCTAGATTTGATATTTTTTATTTAAATTGTATTTTAATTGAATTTTGATTGGTTTTGGTAGGAGAACAATTGAAGTGATGAGGAAGAGAATATTTCAATCAATAGAATTGTTCCAACAATAGAATTAAATTAATTTTGACTAATGAAAGATGTTGGAGCAGAGTTATTCTTCAACAACTCTCCAATTTTGAATAGATTTTTGTAATTATAAATAGTGGCTTGTAGAATGAAGAAGAGTCTTCTCTTCTCTGCAATTATGGAATTCTTAATAGCACTATTGTAATAGGACTTTAATGCTGTAGGTAAAGAGGATCACTCTCAGTTATGATAATTATTGAGATTTGTCTTTTTCCATTATGAACTATGTATGAGAGGCTGAGTTTGCACTATTGCAAATTTTTCTTTTAGCATCAAAGTTTGTGCTTTGGAGAAATTGTAAGATATTCAAAGAATAGAGCAAGAGACCAGGTTTAATCAATATGTGTTTTAAATACTATTATTTCTAATGCCGATTTCATTCCTTTTCATAACAGAATTATGTTATTGGATTTATATTTGTACACTTCTTTCAATATGAATTCTTTTCTTATGGCTTAACTATATAATCTTTTTGTCTCATGATTCTTTTATCAGTTTTGTCTTATGCTCTTGTGCATTGAAACCATATTTCTAAGTAACTATTTAATCAAAAATCTGTCATTTAATCCTGATTTAATTACTAGTAACATTATGTGAACTATTTCCTAATGTTATTGGTTCATCATTCATTGTTAATAATTTAATGATTATTAGCATTATGAGAACTACTTCCTAATGTTAATTATTAATCATTCCTATTAATATATCTCTAAAAATAATGTGTTTTGGTATTTATAATATCAGTTAATTGAATTACTTCGTTAGCTTGATATTCATTATAAGCCAAACATATTTAAATCCCAATAATTTAATTACTATTCTCTCGGTTGGGTTAGATCTACATCTTCCTAATCGAGATAGGCTTAGGATTTATTTCCTTTTTCTTGTGTTCTAATATTAGTTTGCATTTATATTAATCATTACATTTCTAGAAGTCCTCTTATCAAAGAGGAAAACTTTAGTTGTGGCTTGGTTGAGTCTTGGATCAACTTATGGATCATTTTCTTTCCTGATCAACAAGAAGAGATGATATGATGACTCTTCTCTATTTGGTAGGTGAAAATCACACTTTAAGACAGTAGAGATACAGAGAAGGTAACTGGATCTAGTTTAACCAGTTGGAACCACCATTCGAAATGGAAAATGAGCTACTTTATGTTCCCGACCGGGTGGTCTCCCTTATAATGTTCAGGTAGCCATTTCGAGCCTACAACATTTTGGGCGCTAGAAGGAGGGCTTGAAGACTTCTTGTCTTTTAGATTTTTTGTATTTTAAATTTTTATTTAATCATAATGGCTTTTCTTAAACTTCCCATTTGGATTTTTATCTTTGGACATGCATCTGCCAATACCCCACCAGAGATAGTAAGACACTTGTCAATGGTAAAGTTTAATGGTAAGAGGAATGTTTCTACATTTGTTTATGCTTTACAATTTATTCAAAATTTTTCAAATTCTACTTTTCATGATATTGATGAAGGTATTCTATGCAACATTTTTACTCTTACATTCTCAAGAAAAGTCAGAAACTGGTGTCAATCTGTTCTAGTTGCCTCTATTTACAATTGGGATAAACTCATTACAAAATTCCTTTATAAATTTGACAATTATGATTATGAACATGTATGTGGTGAAATCAAATATTTATGGAGATTTGAAAATGAATCTCTCTTAAATTTTACCCTTAGATTTCGATTACATTGTTTAAGATTCAAAATGGAAGATAAACCTTCATAAATTGAATTGATGGATTGGTTTGAATATATTAGTTCTCTTCCTAGTATTCCCATTCCATATGAAACAATTACAAGCTTTGATCAATCCTCTTCAAATTTTGATAACATAATTGAGAATTCCAATATGGAGGTGCATATAAATCATGATGAAGTTTCCTCTACCATGTATGGTAAATTTCTTCATTTAGTGCAAACTTCCTATAACATTAATGATGCTCATGATGAACTCTCACATATCAGTGAATCTCAAACACAAAGCTTGGGAAATTTTGCAATCAAATGCAAGAAGATACCAACAACAATCTTCGAGAAACAACAACCTTGAAATCATAAAATCACTATGACTTAAATTCTAAAAATCAAACTATAGGTCAACAAGTACATGAAGAAATTGAAGTTTTCAATAATATGCAATATGGTACAGAAATTTCTGAATTTGATCATGTTGATTAAATGCCAAATTCAGGGTAGTCAAACAACAGCCTTCAAGAAACAATTAGTAGACAAATTATTCGTCATGAATTTGAAATTTATAAAGAAGAAAATGCACAAGAATATGCAAATAGAGATATTTTCAAATTCATTTCTTCTGATTCTCATTTTCACCTGTAACCTGATATTTTTGCTGATAGGAATTTATCCCCTCTTTACGTTAATATTATTCCAGAAAACAGAGAAGTTGATATAAATTAATTGTCAATTAGTTTTTATCAATATAGAAAATCATTCATTGATCATTCTTCTGACATCGCTAAACATGTGCTCCATATTCCTTCTTGTTTTAATACATCGAATGAGAATGAAGAGAATTCTAGAGAATGTTATGAAGTCATTTACGATAATTACTATGACATTGAGGATGTTTATTTATATTCTTATGCATTAAATCCTCATGATCAAAGTCAAATCATACTTGAAAATGAAGAGAAACTCAATATAGAAATTGTTCCAATTGACTCTCATTTTCAAACATTTAATCATACTCATGACTTTAGCATTCAGAACCCATCCCAATCTATGAATCTTATGATGATAGAGCTCTCATTCCCATTCATAGTCATGATATTCTCTCTAATTCAAAAGTTGGTGTTGGTGATCATTCTAATTGCATTATTCTAACCAATTTTTGTGAAGAGGAAATTACTTCAAATAAGTCTCAATTGTGTTGTAGCACTAGTTGTAACAATAATGTAAATTATGATTTAATTTTAGTGTTGTTTCTGAGAGGAGTTCAGATTTTCCACAGTGTTCATCTTTATATGGTCGACGTTTCGAGTCTAAACCCAGACTCATCATCAGGACTAATGTACAGAGAAAAGAAAGAAAAGGGTTTGGTATAAATATGAAAAAGGTTAGATGCAATTGAGTGTTCAATACTACACTTCTCAATATGCCAGCATAAGACATCTAAAAACTGAAAAATATCACAGAATATTTGAGCGATTCAGTAAAACCCTGATTCGCCTTGTAGTGTATGTAGATTACTTTTTGATGATAGGGAACAACGAAAGCTATATTTCATCCATAAAAATGAGATGAAGAAAGGGTTTCAGATGAAAAATTTCGAAGATATTCACTACTACTTCGGAATTGAAGTGACTCAACATCCAAAGTACATAGTAATGTCCCCAAAGAAATACATTGAAGAATTGTTGAACATGTCTAGCGTGGTTAAATCAACAAATATTTATGTTTGAATCAACCTTGTACATTTCACACGTAACCCCAACAAACTTAATTAGATTTAATTTGGAGGCTTCACTGAACTTTAGCATAAGAGAATCTACCAATTAAACTAGCCATTGAGGCTCCCAAATTTCCCTAAAATAACTACAACCCAAACCTCACAACCATATAGAATCAATAAAGTGATAAATATATCAAAGCCATAGAGAGAAAATCACACTTATGACAAGAAAAAACATTCAATAAATAAAAACATGTCTTCTTACATTTATTAAAGGGGAGAGGGAATGATGGTAGGTACTTCTTTCCATTAATTTATTTTAAATAATAAAAATAATTTAAAATAATTTATTGTGCGAATAAATCCAACAGTAAGAGAATCACGTAAATTTTAATTACACTAATTGCTTTCTTAATGTTTTTGAAAAAAAAAACATTATATTTATTTTCAAATTTTCAATCTTATTTTAATAAAATAATATAGCGAAAATATTTTTAATTTACTTTTATAAGTTTAACCTCATCATTTCCTATATGTTTAATGAAATCATTTACCAAACCAATGTGTTTAGTTTTCTCATATTTTCCTTATCTAATGAAATCAAATAATATATCAATAAATTTAGTGAAGTTTATCTTCTACATAAATAATCAAATGACATTGAAAATTGGGTAAAAAATATATATTACAATATTCACATAAAATATATCAAATTCATAAAACTATAAATATGAACTTACAAATTGTTATTATGGTAGACAAAATACAATTTGTTTTATTTAATAGTCAATAATTTTTAAACACTTATAAAAATATTGTAACAACAATGTTGTTATTATGTATGTATGAGAAGATTATTTTAAAAATTGTTTTAAATAGGTTTTTATGAAATTTAGTATTAATATTAAATATTTTAAAATTATTATTGTTTTTTTTTGTTAAGTAATGTGAGTCTTGAGATAACGGGAATGTTTAACTTATAACATGAGTAGTTGCGACCTCACTGTTGGAAAATCGATTAGAGAAGCATTTAATTCACTTTTCCTTACTTGATATTTACTTGTGATATTATATTCTTATTGTTTTTTATTATGTTTATGTTTTTATCATCAAATAAATGTCAAAATTATAAATATCATAGCCATAGAAAAACGAATACAAGATATAGGCTCCAGCCAAGGAAAAACCCCTACAAGGGGAAAACATGTAAAGAACTTCTCTTCTTATAGAATCAACGTCTTTAAAGGGGACTTCTAGGACCAAATTGTAGACCAAGGCTACCACCAAGAACCAAGCAAACCAACCTTCCTCCTTCTTTAAAGCAAGTGAAGAAAAATGTAAAAGATAAAATTGAGTTTTTGCAGCTTGAGGCAAAGTTACAACAAGAAGAGCTACAACAACGTAATCATCATTCTAAAATTGTTTTTATTAAGAACAATCATTTATTTGAGGTTGAAATTGACTCCCATCATTAGTTAGTAAGTTATCAAGTAAGTAAAGCTAAGGTTGATCCCATCAAGTGCCAAATTTAAGAGCATTTTAACATAAAAATGAAGAACATCAGGTTGCACTTCCCAAGCGCATTATGAGATCTTAGGAATAAATGATCAACAACATAAATAGAACCAGACTTCGATATGACAAGTAGGTTTTTCTTCACACTCCATACTACTCCTTGCCCATCTAGTTTCATAACACTGGATTTTTGCGTGATAGTTCATATTCACCTATTCTTGTTCCTCCTCCACAACAACATATTGTGAAATGGCAACATTGTGAATGAGTTGGTCATATGAAAGATCACTATTTTGATCTTCACCCATGCAAGCATTGTAGGCAACAAACTCATTCTTCTTACAGTTGCTTAAAAAAAGAGCCTCCTGTAAGAACAAAAAATCACCTTGGATGGATTACTTCTTGCCAATGGGCTTCAACAACCAAGAAGATATTTTGCTCATACAATAGGATTTGTTCTAGAATATTGAAAAGTCTTGCAGTTGAGTTCTATTTATCTTCTGAACTTGTATCTAGCAGGAGGGGATTGATTGTCATCTATAAGTTTCAAATATAAATCAAGCGAGCCTGAGCCACAACCTGAACTTATTGCCTAAGCCTACAACTAGAGACAACCATACCCAGATTCACAGTTGTAGCTATACGTAGAGAAGCCCCTAAGCATGCCTTTGGCTGGTGGCATTCCTTAAACCATCACAGGTTACACACCTTCCTTTTCCAGGTTGAAGGTCTCCCTCTCCAAAACATTACAGAGCACTTATTTTAGCACAAAACTTTAGCTTCTTGCCATATTTGGAAGAGTTTCAAGAATCACACTAAGAACTCCTGTGGTTGGTGCCCTTCCTTAAATCACCATATGTTGTAGACCTCCCTTTTTTTCCGAGTTGGAGGTCTCCCTCTTCAAAGAATTAGGGACAATTTATCTAGCATAAAAGTTCAATCTCTTGCCAGATTTGGAAGAGTTCTGGGAACTACATGAAGCGTTCCAGTGTTGCTCGTCATCCTCAAACCATGATCAGTTGAGAAATCGAGTTCTCCCACCTTATGTCATCATCTTAGAGAGCACATTTAGCTTATTTTTATCATGCATTATTGTATTTATGTATTATATCTCTCTTCTTCCACTCGTATACACCCCTTCAAATTAAGGGGTGGAATGTTGGACACCTAATTCGCTAAGGGTTACTGTGGAATGTGAACAGTCATTGGAGTCCAAGATACCACTTGGTATATGAAGACCAAGGGTCAAAAGAATGTAATATTAGTGTACATCTTTGTTAATATAAATGTATTCACGTTTATCCTATTTGGTTGTCCACTATTCTTCTGAAATGTAGCTCTATCTCAATTAATGGAGCAACCTATTCCATTCAATCATAAAGGTCCACCAAAATGGCTCATAAAAGTCTCAAAAGTGTTAATATCAATGTGGTTAGAAAAAAAGAAGTCATAGCCTCCAATAGACAAGATGGAGGTGATGTAGATAATTTGTATTCAAATGATGTAGATGACATGGATGTTTCATATGATTGTGAATTAAATTTATCTACTAATTTTAAACCAATTTGAAGAAGTTGCTTCACATGATGACTAGACAAAATAAATGCACATGTATGATGCTATCATAAAAAATCGGACATGGAAGTTTATGGAGCCTCTATTTGAACCCAATCTAATTGGCTGCAAGTGGGTCAATAAGAACAAGTATAAAATAGATGGTTCACTTAAAAGAAATAAAGCAACAGTCATGGGAAAAGGATTTTCAAAATAAATGAGTTGTTAATTATGAGACATTTTCCCCATAGAAAAATTGGCCACCATCCATACTCTGTTTTCCTTGGCAATATAGAATGGATATAAATTTTACCAAATGGATCTGAAGACTACTTTATTGAATATTTGAAAGAGAATGTCTTCATGTCTCATTTGAAATATTTTTCAATTGTGAAGGGATGAAAATAAAAATTATGTAAACTCATTGAATCCTTATATGGCTTGAAACAAACATTGTGAGCCTCATATGAAAAATTATTTATCTTATGAAATTAAATTTCATGAACTTTAAACTTGATGATGCAACTCTATTTGTGAAGAAAGTTTGAAAAACTATTATATATCTTGTAGTGTATGTAGATTATTTTTCAATGATATGCAACAATGAAATTCATAATACATCCATAAAAAAAGAGATGAATAAAGGGTTTCAGATGAAAAATTTCAGAGATATTCACTACTACTTGGGCATTGAAGTGACTCAACATCCAAAGTACATATTAATATCCCCAAAGAAATACACTAGAAGATTGTTGAACAAGTTTAACATGGCTATCTCAACAATATTATGTTTGAATCAACCTTGTACATTTCACATGTAACCCCAACAAATTTAATTAGATTTAATTTCTTGAGGCGTCATTGAACTTTTGCATAAGAGAATCTACCAATTAAACTAGCCATTGGGGCTCCCAAATTTCCCTAAAATAATTAAAACCCAAACCTCACAACCTTATAAAATCACTAAAATGATAAATATATCAAAGATATAAATAAAATAAATAGAGAAAAAATGACACTTATGACAAGAAAGAGCAATAAACTTTGTATTATATAAACAAAAACATGTCTTCTTAGATTTATTAAATTTGAGAGGGAAAGATGGTATGTACTTATTTCCATTAATCTATTTTAAATACTAAAAATAATTTAACATAATTTATTGTGTAAAGAAATCCAAATCATAAAATAATTAACATAAATATTAATTACACTAATATATTTTCTTAATGATATTTTTGAAAGAAGAAAAACATTATATTTATTTTTCAATTTGTCAATATTATTTTAAAGAAATAATATAATGAAGATAATTATAATTTACTTTTATAAATTTAACCTCATCATTTCAAATCATTTACCAAACCAATGTATTTAGGTCTCTCATATTTTTCTTATCTAATGAATTCAAATAATATACCAATAAGTTTAGTGATCTTTAGCTTCTACATATATAATCAAATGACATTGTACATTTGGGAAACAATTATATTACAATACTCAGATAACATATATCAAATTCAAAAAACTATAAATATGAATTTCCAAATTATTATTATGCTAGAAAAATTACAATTTGTTTTGTTTTAATAATCACTAATTTTTAAACACTTGTAAAAAAACTGTAACAACAATGTTGGTTTTATATATGTATGAGAAGATTAATTTAAAAATTGTTTTAAATATGTTTTATCAATTTTAATATTAATATTAAATTTTTTAAAATCATTATTACTTTTTCTTTATCAAGTAATATGAGTCTTGAGGTAACTAGCATGCTTAATTTGTAACTTCAGTAGTTGTGACCTAAGAGTTGGAAAATCCATTAGAGAAGCATTTAATTCAATTTTCCTTACATGATATTTACTCATGATATTATATTCTTATTGTTCTTGATTATGTTTATGTTTTTATCATCAAATAAATTCCAAAACAATAAATAGCACAACCATACAAAAATGAATATAAGATATAAGTTCCAATCTAAGGAAAAAACCCTGCAAGGTGAGAACCTCTAAACAAATTATCTTCTTAAAGAATCAACGTCTTCAATGGAAGCTTCCAAGACCAAATCCTAGACCAAGGATACCACCAACAACCAAGCCAACAAACCTTCCTCATTATTTAAAGAAAGAAAAGAAGAATAGCCTTTACATCTAATCAACGAAGTCCACAACACCTTGAAATTTTCAGATGTGTTGTATGACCAAAAACCTAGCCTTCTTGCACATGTGAGCTGCTACAAAGACAATATATATTTATAAACATAATAGAGCTTGACTCATTTTTCTAGGTTCTTCTAGCCTTCCTAAGACTTTCACATGTCTCCTTCAATTGCATATCGAACCAATATATGCTTTCTTGTTCTCTTTAAATGATGTTGAAGTTCTTCTTTTTATATCCTTTCCAAGAGGCCCCATTAGCCTTCTCTAGGTCGACTTCTTCTTGGTTGGACAACCTGGTATTGGGAGCCTTCTAGACACTTCCAAATATAAAATATTTTTTATTTCTTTATACAAACACCTCGAAGGGTGTTTTACATTATGACATGGACACTTTGACTCATGTAAATCCTAGCAGACCTAATGACAAATATTTTGAGCATGAAACTCATGCTTTTACAAAAATAATTTTTTCTTTTGTTCTTACATTATTTTCTTTCTCCATTTGATGGAAACATGAGTCAAATTAAAATTATGAATATCAAAACTAGTTACATTTTCCAACAATCCCACTTAACTAGGGATGTATTCATAATTTTCCAATCAGTACAAGGACAATACTCCCTTTGAAAAGTTCTCATAAGAAGAGTTGATTGGAAAGCCATATTTATGCATCAACATTATGATCAACCAACACTATCTATGAGGCCTAACTAGACAAGATCAACTTCATTTGAGAGCATTATGTTGAGAGGATTTACATGTGATACCACATTACCTCTAAGGCACATACCCCATCTGGATATTCACCTGGTATGTCATTTTAGGACTATTCTTATCTTGGATTTCCAAACTTGAATCCTTAAAAAATATCAATCCTCTCTGACCAATCTTATCTTGGACATATGTCCTATCCTCAAAGAGTGCTGCTCCCTGTCCTTTCTTGGATGTTTTATCCTCAAGGAAACAAAAAATTCTTATCCAATCCTCCACCATTCTCTCTCCAAGGCCTTCACTTATAATTACAACGATTAGTCCTAGTCAAGTGCATGACATAGGAATAACAGAATGCATATTTCATGTCCAACATCACTCCCTCTCTCCCATAAATGATATCCCTATTCTCCTTTTAATCATATAATAGATCCAAGCTCCGATTGAAGGAGACTCCTTTACTCCCTCTCAAATCTAGAAGAGATTATTTGACTTATTTTACTACTTCAGAAGTCATACAATATCTCAATATTGTTTCCATTGGAGTATCAAATACATGTTCGTGATAGTTGAATGGCTCCTTCTTTCCTTCACATCTCATTATATCGAGCTTGCTTCCTTTCTTGGTATAATGGAGCCATCTTCCTCCTTAATCTGTGACAGGTTCCAAGTCATCAGTCTTCCACATCACTTTCATCTTGCCATCATAAATGAAGGCATTATATTGAGCCTTTCCATACTTCAAGTTGATTATAGCTTCCTCATGAAAGTGATCTTATTTGACCTTCAGGTTATCTTATTGCACTACTACCTTTCAATTCCAAGATGAGTACATCCTTTATAGTTTCCAAGTATCATATATTGAGCCTCCCTCAACATTCTCCATACTATTGAATTTGCCTCAACTGTCATCATGTATTCTTGCAACATCTTTCAAGGTAGCAAAATAATATGTTATCTTGATAACCAACAAAATATTAACATCAAACTTACCTCATCATGAACATCCTCATGGTCCATATCCATTAGAAATTTCCTTCTTGTATCAGAGTGCCCAAGGATAGAACTTGATTACCAAGTTACCATTTGCTTCCAAAGATTGTACTTGATGTTCATAATTAATAAATATATTCTAGTGAAAAATTCTTAGCATTTTATCCATTCTAGAGTAAGTCAAACTATTTTCTTAGGCATCATATAACCAAACAAAATATTCACTATGCATATGACCGACCTTTCTTATAGGATTATATGAATCACACCCAAAGATTACTTTAAACATGCATTCTTAATCTTTCACACAATCATCTAGTTATTTGTATCCTACAATGAGCTTGCAATTTGACAAAATACATTTTTGCATCCTTTTGAGAATATTGTTTCCATGCAATATGGAATTGTTGTAGCTTCTACAACACCCTCCAAAATTTTGGCCTATACCCAATTTCAGAGCCTTTCCTAATCTTTTTGGTCATTTTCGCAAACTTTGAAACTCATTTCAATTGTTTTCTTAAAGTCTTGTGTTACCCTTTGCAAGATGGCAAAAGTGTCATCTTTTAGCATGTTAGTTGTCATATCTTGTGTATAAGCCCGTTTCGGTGGTTTTAAGTGGTCATATTTGTGAAAAGGATTATTCTAACCTTGTAAATACTCGTCACACTCATTTCCAAAGTTTTGACCACTGTCACACAAGTGTTGTTATGGTCACCGCAAAGTATGTCTTTGGTGTCGCACTTGTCATAGCTTGTTGTAAAGCTGTCACACAAAGGGAAATGATTTGTTCATGTGTTACTATGATCTATGTTTTCATGTCGTCAAATATTATAAGTGTGTGATCGTAGTTAAAGTTCGTCACCATTCACATCGATATCATTGATCCCCCACTTAGCAATTTTCATAGAAACATCACGACCGGAAAACCTAGCTTCATCGGGCCTCTCTTGAGCTACACACTGCATAGTATCAGTCATCTAGCTACGACCTCCCTACTTGGCACTGCACATCACACAATTCCTTCCTCCTAGGATTGTTCCACTATGCAGTTTTTGTGCCCAAGTGTTGACCATCACCTCCAGAATTGCACAGTCATTCCTCCCAGCCCGGCCTCCATTGTGCACTATGCAATTACAAGCCTCAAACTCATTTTATGATCCCTTTAAATGTGCATCTCCGCGGTATCCTTTCCTACCTTTTTTCCCAAAACTACACAATGTTTCCTCTTAGTGCTCATTCCCTCAACCTATCCCACTAGCTTCCAAAACTCTGCAACCTTGTCCCATAGCCCGAGTCGAACTGTGCACTTCACAAACTCAAGTCTCAAGCTCATTCCCTGAGCCCTTGAACTACACATCTCCATAGCAACCCAATTGATCCAGATTTAAATAAGAATTCAACAAATTACAGAGATAACCATAAACATAAAGATGCAGCGGAAATAATGCTTCATTTCATTAATGTAAACTATTGAAATATGCTTACAAACTGAAATGGAAATAAACTAGCTAGGGTGATAGTAGCTTATCTCTGAGAAGAGATGTGGAAGCTACATGCCTCTGAACTGTGTTACAATGAGGATTGAATGCCTATTTATTATTGAGAAACAATGGAAAACCATAAACATCCAAAAAGCTAACCCTAGAAGATGAAACGCCAAACTCTGGGCCCCATTTGGGTAAATCGGTACATCAACTTCCTGGGGTCATAACTTTGGCAGACGATCTTCGTTTGATGTGCACAATATATCGTTAGAAAGATCTATCCAAGAAATACAACTTTGGAAAGAGAAATATTGGTCCAAGGGCCCATGTTGCTCCTAGGTTTGCCAAAAAATATTGTTTAGGGCCTCAAAACGGCTCCAGAAGTTCAGGACCAGAAAAACTACTAAAAATAGTAAACTGTGCTACATTTAAGGAAACTCAAAAGCTGAAAGAAACAATTGTGGGGGTCCAAATGGAATTGGAGGGTGGCCACCAATATCCACCTGGATCATTACTCCCCCTTTAGGAAGCAATGGTCTCCATTGCATTGATTTCCTCCATGACATGAGGAAACTTCTGCTGAACTTGGTCCCTGGTGAGCCACTTGCCCTGGTGAAGGAGTTGGCTCGCTTTGACAACTCGATACAATTGGATATTCTACTGGCAAGTGTGCTTGATCTGTGTGTCCATGGTCCGATAAGTTTCAGCTTGTTCCATGCAATCTGGATTTAACTCTGTTGGTGTGAGTTGTTCTGTAATGTCGGATGTGTCTAGTAATGTTGGAAAGTATGGCTGAAGGTGGTCGACATTGAACACTCGGTGAAGGCCAAGGAATGGGGGAATGCTGAGCTCAAATGCATTATCTCCCACAACCTTGCTAATGGTATAAGGACCATATCAGAGTGGTCGGAGTTTCCGATAGGCTCTGCTAAGGCATTCCTTTTGCAAATGCAACCAGACTTTGTCACCCACCTGAAACTTGTGCGGCACCTGATGTTGATCATGTTGTTGCTTGTACTTGGCATTCGATTTCTCCAGAATGTCATGGACCTGCTGGTGAATATGTTGGATGTGCTTAATGAAGTTGTTTGCCTTGTCTTTTTCGGATTGGACATGAGCCGAATTTGTGTGAGTAGCTACAAATGGCATGGCCACATCAATGGGACATAGTGGCTGGAATCCCAAACCTACCTGAAAGGGATATGGCCACTTGAGCTGTGGAGAGCCCAGTTGTAGCTGTTATGAACATAGGGGAGGCTCTCATCCCATGTGCGTGGATGCTTTTGAGTTGTACATGCATAGAATGTGTACGATCATCCTGTTCACAACCTCTATCTGGCCATCAGTTTGAGGATGGAAGGTTGTGGACTTAGTGAGTTTGGTGTCCAGCCTCGACCAAAGACTAGAAAAAAATGTACTGAGGAACCTACTGTCCCGATCTGAGATGATAGATTGTGGGATCCCAAAGTGTACCCACATTCATTCAAAGAAGAGTTTAGCAGTGGCTTCTGCTGTGATATTCTTCTTGTAGGTTCCCATAATGGCCATCTTTGAGAACCTATCGATGACCACAAAAACATAGTCATTTCCATGCATAGTGGAAGGAAGGCCTGAGATGTAATCCATGGAGATGGATTCCCATGGTCAACGCAGGGTAGGTAATAGGGTATAGAGGCCTTGCTTCTTGATGGTCAATTTGGAAATGGTGCAGGCAGTGCATGATCTAATGTACTTCCCAACATCCTATCGAAGATTTAGCCAATAGAGATAATTTTGTAGTACTACCATTGTTTTCTCGACCCGAAAATGCCCAGCAGCCTGACTGTAGTGTGCTTCCCAAATCATCTTGGAACGGTCGCTTGAAGGAACACAAAGGTGACCCAGATGGCATAACAGGGCATCCTGGAGGTGAAAATTTGGAACATGCTAACCCTCCAAGAGTTTCTGTTATGTTTGGCTGAATTCTGGGTTGCTTTTGTAGAGATGTGGCCAACCAAAAGTCTCATGCCCATAAGAGTTGAGCACAGTGGTTAATGCCATGATCGATGGTCAACTGAGGCAATATGCAACATCATTGGTGTTGCCCTTCTTATACTTGATATTCAAATGGAACTGTTGCAGGTATGTGGACCACTTCTAATGGCAATCATTCTGTAACTTCCCTTGGGTTTGTGTGAACTGCAGGGTCGGTGGTCTATGTGGATGATTGTTTCCTTCCCCAAAATGTAATGCCTCCATTATCAGTAGGCCTACACAATGGAATACATTTCTTTGTCATAAGTGGGATACTTTTGAACTGTGTCTGAAAGTGTCTCACTGTGATATTCCACTAGATGCCCATGTTGAGTAAGGACTGCCCCAATAGCATAGTAAGAGGCATATGTCTCAACCTCAAATGGTTGTTGCAAGTTTGGTAATGCAAGCACTGGTGTTGAGTAGAGGTGATCTTTCAACTTTGTGAATGCCTTCTATTGAGATTTGGACCAAAAGAATTTTTCTTTTGCTCCTCCCTTAGTGACTTGATTCAAGGGCCAAGTGATATGAGAAAATCCCAACACGAACCTGCAGTAGAATTTGGGAAGACCTAGAAAGCTGCGAACCTCTATTAGAGTGGTTGGAGATGGCCAATCCTAAATGAATTGGACCTTGGCTGGATCCACATGCACCCCCTGTTCATTAATAATGTATCCCAAATACTGAACCTGGGTCATGCCAAAAGTGCATTTCTCCAAATTGGCACATAACTTGTGTTGCTGCGATGTTTGGAGAACCTGCCAGATGTGGTGGAGGTGTTATTCCCAGCTTTGACTGAAGATTAGGATGTCATCCAAGCATACCAATAAAAATGAGTTGGTGAATGGTCATAGGATGTCATCCATTATCCTTATGAAGATTGCAGGAGCATTCATCAATCCGAAAGGCATAACCAACCATTTGAAAAGGCCCTCCTTAGCTTTGAAGGAAGTCTTCCACACATCAGAGGGTTTGATTGGTACCTGACGATATCCTGACTTCAAATGGATATTTCTCAAATATTTTTCCCCCTTCAGCTGGTCCAGGAGGTCATCAATCCATGGGATTGGGTACCTATTACAGACAGTGATCTTGTTCAGTGTCTGATAATCAATACAAAGTCTCCAAGTCCCATCCTTCTTCTGTACCAACACGATCAAGCTCCCACAGGGCAATGAACTCGGACGAATGTGACCTTTCTACAACAACTCCTGAATCTGCCTCTTGATTTCATCGTTCTCTAGAATAGAGTGCCGATAGATTGGCCCATTGGGTAGTGGTGCACCTGGGGTCATATCGAAGGAGTGCTTGACCTGACAGTGTAGAGGAACCCCTGTGGGGGAGGTGAAGATGTCCTCTTACTCCTTCATGACCTTGTCCATCTGTAGTTGTCATGCAGAGGGGCCCTGTCTGGAGGTCGTGGCCACCATCTTCTTCTTTCCTTGAGGGCGTATAATCAGGAAAACAAATTTCCTGATTTTGGAAATGAGCTTATTGCATTTTTTGCAGTAACTAAAGAGATGGCGGTAGGTGGTGCTACCTCTGGTATCGTGTACAACTTATTTCCCAAAGTAATAATAACATCATGGGGCCTTGATTCATACATAGCATGTTGCTTCCACAAGTATGGTTGTCCTAATAATACATCACAAACTTCAAGGGGAGCAATGTCATACAATACCTCATCCATGAAGCGCTTCATGTTGTATGGAAGGCAACATTGCTGGTTCACGTGAAGATCCCGTCCTTGGTGAAGCCACCCGATAGTGTACAGTTGTGGATGTGTTGTGGTCGGCAAGACTAGCCGCTTCATGACCTCTGCCAAAATGAGGTTCTTTTGGTTCCTGCTGTGGGGAGCCCTTTACCCACATATGGGAGTGGAAGAGATGCTCCTCCTCCTCTGGATCTTCGGGTTCCTCCTTTTAGACCTTCGTGGTGGAAATGGTGGCATTGGGCTCTGCATTGATAATCTTCTTCACTTTGTCATTCCCCTTGTCAAGTTTTGACTCAGAGTCAGAACATGCATCTGATTCTAAAACCTTTAGCTCAACCACCAGTGACTGCCTGGCCCGACACTCACTTGTGTCATGAGTGGAGCTCTTATGGAACTCACACCACTTTTCGGTGTCCTTTTTCGGCTTCACGACACTATTCTTTGCTTGCAGCTTGGGCGGGCTATCTTCGGCCAGCCCGCCTTGGCTTTGTCTTTTGTTTTGCAGTTTGGGGGCACGTTTCCCTTTCTTCGGATGAGCAGATTCAAAGTCTCACTTCTTCTGTTTAAACTTTTTCTCGACCTTGACGGCATATTGGTATGTCGTGCCAAGCGAGGAGATGTCTAGGAATTCTATATCTTCCTAGATCTACTTGTGCTGGCAGCCGCAGTATTTGAGTACCAAATGTTTCTCTGTATCGTTGATACCTAACTTTGTGCAAAGGGTATGGAAGACATTGGTAAACTCTAGCACGTTTTGGTCCCTTCCCTGCCGTAGAATGGTCCACTTTATGTATTGAGCCTCATAGCTTTCGACAGGGTAGTACTGCTCCTTGATGGCATTCTGGAATGAATTCCAAGTGGGTGCGGTTGAAAATAGTTAGCCTATACTTTCATCCTTCTGCCCGCAGTAGGTTCCCCACCAATCCTTGACATGGGGGGCTGCTTTGAGAAGAGCGAAAATAATTTTTTCCTGACTGGAAAAATCATGAACAGAAAAATCACCCTGTAGCAGATTTAACAATTTATCGACAAAATTTGCATCTAACTAACCCTCGAATATGGGGACTTCAAAATTAACTTGTATCTTAAACATGGTGGCATTTCCAGAGTAGCTGTTGGAAGCCGATGCGTTGCCCTTGGGTAGCCGCTTAAGGATCTAGGCAAAGTTTTCCATCATCGCGTTTCTTTGTCACTCGAGAGCTTCTTCGAGAAGGATTTTGATAGGATCTCCCACCCCCTCGTATTTCTTTTCATCTACCATGGGAGGCCCTTTGGATTTGCGAGGCTGGTCTTGTAAAGGATCGAGCAGTTCAAGCCCTAACTCCTTATATCCCAACCTCGTTGGGGACATGCAAAGAAAAATAGAGAAAAAGCAGACCGCTTTGATACCACTGATCCAGATTTAAATAGGAACACAACAAATTACAGAGATAACCATAAACACAAAGATGCAGTTGAAATAATGCTTCATTTCATTAATGTAAAATACTGAAATATTCTTACAAACATAAATGGAAATAAACTAGCTAGGGCGATAGCAGCTTATCTCTGAGAAGAGATGTGGCAGCTACATGCATCTGAATTGTGTTACAATGAGGCTCTAAGGTCCATTTATTGTCGAGAAATAATGGAAAACCCTAAACATCCAAAAACCTAACCCTAGAAGATGAAACGCCAAACTGTGGGCCCCATTTCGGTAAATTGGTACATCAACTTCCTGGGGTTGTAACTTTGGCATACGATCTTCGTTTAACGTACACAATATATTGTTAGAAAGATATATCTGAGAAATTCAACTTTGGGAAGAGAAAAATCAATCCATGGACTCATGTTTCTTCCAGTTTTACCAAAAAATGTCGTTTAGGGCCTCAAAACGTGTCCAGAAGTTCAGGACTCTAAAAACTGCTAAAAATAGTAAATTGTGCTACATTTAAGGAAACTGAAAAGCTAAAAGAAACAATGGCGGGGGTCCAAGTGGACTTGGTAGGTGGCCACCAATATCCACCTGGATCACCAACCTTCCTTAACTACTAGAACTACGCAGTGATCTCTCCTAGTGCCCATCCCTTCAGCCTGTCCCACTGGCTCTAGAAACAGCACATTTTTATCCCTCAGACCTACCTAAACTGAGCACTGTGTAGTCTAAGGGCTCAATATTTTCCCCTGGCTACTAGAACTAGACACTTCTTAGTTACTGAGTCCCTCTTCCTAGCTAGTCACTTGTTTCGAGCTGAGTTGGTGGAACATAATCCATCATATTAGACTAGGGGGTTTTCGAATTGATTTTGTCTCATCATGAGTGAATTGTAGGAATAGGTACCCTACCATGTCATGAAAATATGATGAAGAAGGAGAAGAAGGAGGGAACCATTCTTAAAGACTCTCTTGTAGCCTAACTTACAAATTTTTCAATCAAGAGAAAGCGAAGGGACACTAGTTTGTGACCACTATCAAAGACATGAGAACATTGAAGATTCCTTATCAGCAACCCATGTGGAGGCGAAAAGAAAACATCTTCAAGAAGACATCCAAAACTTAGCAGAAATATTGTCTTGACATTGCCACATCATCAAGCAGTCCATGTGAGCAGTGTCATGTCATGTCATGTCATGAGTGGTCATATGCCACATCACTATTGTGCATCATGTATATTGTATTCAAAATGTATTATACATTGGAATTCCAAAGGACACACAAGGAATGTAAAGAGTCATATAAGTTGAAAATTCATAAGAAGTCCAACAATCATGAGGGTAGTCAAAGAGTCACCCTTGGTTATATACAGTCCCTCATTGTATGAGAAAAGGACTTTTCACCTTGGCTCCTCCCATAAGGCATTAGAGAGATAAGATAGTTCTAGTGATGTACATTGTAAACATTTGTCTTGGAAATTTTACTTAATAGCAGAACCCTCCAAGGCTAGCGCATTCTTCGTGCATGGATTATGAATGTTTGTAAGACTATTTTGCAGATGTTTGTATTTCATGTTTGCTTTCACATGTGTTAATATAGTTGAACTATTTCAATTATTTTAGTACTTGTCTTATTGAGAATGTATTGCAATGGTTGTTATTGTTGTCCCATACTTGAGGACTATTCCATAGGATATTAGACAAATATTTCTTCATTTGTTGGTTGTAATGACCGTCACATCCTTTGTAGGGTATTATGTTGGATGTTAGATGGATCCTTCTAGTTCATATGTGTATCTTCTTGGGTGTGTAGAAAATCTGATGGTAGGTTAAACTAATAATGCAATATAAATCAAAGCAGAATGCTATAACCTACTTCTATTATCAATTTGCTGAAGCTTAAAGATCAATCTGGATAATATAACTAGAAGAAGAAGAAGCAATGGCACAATACACATGAAAATTCTTTGGGGAAAGCCTCAGCTAAAAACCCCACACTATTGTATCATCATACATGGTGAAAATACATAGGAATTATACAAAGCCTTAGCTCTCACAGATAGCCAACTCTTAGTACAATCCTCACAGATGCTCACATGCAATCCTGGCTTCTCTCAAGCCTTCCTCTCTACCCTC
>APFE030204083.1:313971-331398 GCA_000404065.3 Pinus taeda
ATAAATTAATTAATTATTTCCAAGTAGCTGTTAAGACTAAATTCGATTTTAATTCACAATTTAGTTCAAGGAAAAATTGAATTGGAATATTATTGTTGCCATATTTCAACAGGGTGGTTCTACTACCTATCACTTAAAGGCTCACTTTTATCCCCTCTCTTCAACAGAAGAACCTTGACAAACTTACAACTGAACACTCACTAGGCACATCTTCTTTCTTTTTGAAGACACCATTGCATCCCCCTCTCTCTAGATGATAGTTAGATCCAAGGCATATCTTTAAGATATATGGAAAATAGGCTGATATTTTGGATGGGGCTCCTACACCAAATGGTGTGAGGTCTAATTTTGACTTCGCATCGGGGATACCCCTTAGTTGACTTCACGTCGGGGATACCCCTTGGTTTGAAACTCTTATCTAAAATGGCTCATACTCAAATATTACTCTTGGGGCGTTTCTCTAATTTTTCCCTTTTTCCATATTCAATCCCCGATGAGCCTCTCCATCACTTGTCCCAGTTAATGTTTGATGGTGAGGACGGAACATCCATAACCAAGCACATTTATGATTTTGTTAAATTTTTTCAATCTTACGAAATCAATGATGAAGAGTTTTCTTGCATGCTTTTCTTCCTCACTCTTGAAGGTTGTGTTAATCGATGGTGCCATACCTTGCCACCTGCTTCCATCTATTCCCTTCATCAGTTCCTCAGGGAGCTTCATCAAGCCTTTGATAGGTGTAATTAAAGATGTTTGTAAAGGAATCAATATCTTAAGAATGAATCATAATGAATCCATTGAGGATTTTTCTGATCGATTCCCTCACCTTTTTTGTGAAATTTCTAAAGAAGACATGAATTAGGATTTGTTAAAACAAGCATTTGAGTGCTTGGTTCTTATCTCTTTACACGGTCAGCCTAAACCCCCTGATTTTCCTACTTCCCCAACTCTTGTAAGTCACGAGAAACCTCTAATTTTAGAGGAGGAACCTATTATTCCTTTTTTTCCTTGCACTCCTCCTTTTACAGTCTCAATGTGGGTGCCTCCTTGCAATTATTATGATGTTGGGAAATCTACAAATCAAATTCTTAATCCACCTTCTCATTTTTCTTCCATTTCTCATGACTCAGATTCAATGGAGGAAATCCCAGAATGGCTCATGAAGCCCATGGGGAAGAGTAACTTCCCCATTTCATGACATGATGTTATCATTCATAACTCTAGCCTCTAATATGATCCAAATTTCCATGACCCTGCATCATCTACATGCCATGACTCTTTGTACTATGGTCCACCTGGTCAATCTGCTGCAACAACTAGACTTTCACACTCTCTTGATTTTTAAGTTGCTAGTTCAAATTACGATCAGATACAAGGAAGTCACTTTACATAGGCAGAGGAGTAAGAAGGTGAATATTCTTTCGATCTTTCTTCAATTTTAAAAAATCCTCCATGTGAAGATGATGCACCTCCATTCATGGATGATTTTCAATCTACTAATGTTGGTAGCGAATCAAATGTAATTAATTCATTCGATCAATTCAGAGCCTCGAGCAAAAATAATTATAATAATGATGAATTTATTGATGTATGTGATCACAAATTCCCAGGTGCATCAGCTGATCTTTTGGTTTCTCATGAAGATTTTACTTTGGATCTAGAATCCGATTGAGTCAAAGAATATGTTCTTATCAAAACTTTCTCCTCATCTCACTATCCCTTGTGCTCTACTGTTTGCGATGCGTCTTCTTGCGACGAGGTAACCCCATGTTCTTAAAGTTCATCATTTCATGAGTTAACCTCTCAATTGGCACAAGTTGGTAAGAGTATCCATGAGGCAAATGAAAACAATCAAATCTTTGAGTACTCTTCCCAGCCATCATCATCCCTTCACTTGCATGAAGACAAATCTTCAAATTATCTTTCTCATGAAAATTCCTTGATTCATTTATCTTTGAATTTGTGATCAGAAGAACCTTTTGACTCAAGTAATCTGGTTGTTGAAGTTGAAGAATCTGATCAACCCAGTGACAAATATGGCTGCCATTTGGTGAGGAGTGGTCTTATTGAAACCAATGGTAGTAGTTACGCTCACCCAATGCATGATTTGATTCAATATTCAAGATGTGGTTTTTCAATCTTGGAAAGTTCCTAGAGCTACCAGGGAGTCGAGGCACTTCAACTTTTGTTGATGATTATGTTAGGATCTCGCAACTTTGGTAAGCCCCCTTAACTAAGCCAAATCTGTTTTTTCCTACACAATACTTCTCTTTGCATGGTTTCACTTGACGAAAATTTATTTTTTAAAAGTTTTTGGTATTTCAAGTATGACCTTTCACATTTTCAAGATTTTACTTCTGACCAGATTTAGGAATCTTTTTTAGTTTATTCATCTTCATGCAAATCTCTCGCACCAAAATCCGGTTTGGAATGTGTGCCTCTCATTTAGTCATGGAATTGTGAAGTTGATCATTTTAAAGACTATATTTGGCCGAAGGAATCATGCCTATCATATTCATCTCTTAATAGTCAACACCTTTTTTTTCTCAAGAATGTTATATTACAAATCTTCCCCTTCATTGCACCTAAAATCCTCTTGAGTGATCATGAATGCATGACTTATCGCACAAGTCAATTTCTTCTCCATTCACCATGTCCTAGGTTGTTTCATGTATTTGTTGTGTTGGCATCCCTTTTAAATTATTTTCACGATTACAATGCTTGCACAGTTTGTCATCAATTATAGGAAAGGGTTTATCACATTTGTCTTGCGAGAACTTGGTTCGATTGTTTAGAGCATTCACAAAACTACTCAAATTGATTTACCTTCTTTTATTACCAACTGGGAATATAATGCTTTAATCATCTCATCTGATCATTATTCTGTCTTTGATGACTATTATTCATGTTATCATTTTCTCACTAGTATATCCAATGGCAGTTGTTTTACATCCTTCAATCTCTATCGTTCAACATCTCACTATTCAGATTTTTATCGAGCAATTTAAACACTCTAGTCTCCACTGTTGGTTATGCCAACTCCTCATTGTCTCAACATGACTGATGAATATGATTAGATCTATTTTACCTCTCAAGATTCTTGTTATAATACTGTGCCTCTGATTGAAAATCTGTCTTTTCAAAAATTTTGGGTTTTTCAAGAGGATCACAATGAAATTTCTTATCCAATCACTAAATGGTTGGAGAAATCGTAATTGGCAAGCTCCATTGCAATAAATAGGTTTCAGCCTTTTCTTGTGCTTGATAGAAGGATGACATAGAAGAAGGTTCATTCACAAGAAGTATTCAAGGCTTTTCTGATTATGCTCTTCGACAGAGAGGTATGAGTGCGAATTGGATGAAAGTAGTGGTGGTGACAAATATTTTTTCCCACACGCAAGTCCTTCAATTTTTTGAGCAAATTGTTCAAATGCTCATCTTTTCTCTTGCACATTTATTTACATTTATTTTAATCGATCTCATATTTTTGATTGTAGGCCGTGAACGGTTACAGTGGATACACTGGAAATCCATTATATGTGACGCCAATGTTATAGTTGTTAGGGTAGGAGTAAGATTAGCTGCATCCTTGTTTTCCTTATCTTTCACTCATCCTGTGTTGTTATCTTTAGTCTCTCTTGTGTTTTATTTCTTTTCTCTTACATTATGCTCTCGTTTAGCTTCTCTTTCTTGTCTTTTGGTTTTGTTTCCTTATTGTGTGTTGTCTTTGCGTTCTTTTTTTTTCTTTTTCTTTTTTCTTCTTGTTGTTTGTCTACTTTTGTTTTAATTAGGTGATAAGTGTTGTGCCTAGACCTATTTTGGCTTCTTAGTATGTGCGTTGTTGAAGTCTAAATATTCTTGTGACACTTCAACATTTGGCTAACCTCTGGTCCGTCTTCCTTGTGTCATTTATATCTTTTGGTTGATGAAATTCTGATGGAAGATATGATTTGTCTGTAAGGAGAGTTTTGGTTCAACCGTGAACCTGTTTCTACTTAGGAAACCTTATGCCTACAGTAAATTTTGTGTTTTGGTGTTTTCATGCTTATCTAATTAGTAGAAGTGGAGAAGGGAAAAATCTAAAACGAGCAAACTGAAATCAAACATCTTTATATGCTTCTCTAAAGGAACAACCGCTTCTTCTCTCAATAAGTCAGGATCCCTCTTCTGCCCAAAAATAAATAAGTGTCGGTGCACAATCCACTTAAAATAAATAAATAAATGAGAAATATGAGAAAGGCTTCTTGCGTAGAGAGGTGAAGCAATCAACTTCATCGGGGTACCATCCAACCTCGTTGTAAGTGGAGCAATGTTTGTGTTTCTGTGTGACTCTGTCAAGGTATTTTCCATGCCTATTGGTAGCGGAGCAACACTGGAGATGAAAAATTATACTCTAAATATATTAAGATCATGACCTACACTACCCTTCCCAACTAGAAACATTGTGATATTGTTGAATCTTATGTTTTGTTCAATCGAGAAGGCATAAACGAGACCATGTGTATTGATGGGGTGAGTGAGAAGACCAAAGTAATATGAATGATGAATGAATAATCCTTAAAAAACTAAGGCCATGTACAAAGACCAAGACAAAGAAGAAAAATTCTACCAGTGTGTCACCAAGTGTTGTAGTTGCTACAACACCCTCCAAAATTTTGGCCTATACCCAATTTTATCATCTTCCTCAATCTTGTTGGTCGTTGTCATAAACTTTGAAACTCATTTAAGTTGTTTTCTTAGAGTCTTGTGTTCCCCTTTGCAAGATGGGAAAAGTGTCGTCTTTTAGCAGTTGGCTATTGTATCTTGAGTATAATCTCGTTCTGGTGTTTTTAAGAGGTCATATTTGTGCAAATTGCTGAAACATTGCAACAAAAAATTATGATTTAATTTTCCATTGAATTAAAATTGTAATTCCACATATCATGACAACTTGTAATAGGTAACAAAGTTAATTTGACTTAGTTTTCTCACTTAATTCAAGTTGAGAGTCTATCTAGAGTCATGTAGAGTGGTTCCAAAATTTTATGGGCCCAGGTTGAGTTTATTTTGAGTTGTAATTAATTAACTCAATTTATCTGAGTTAAAGTTTGTTAAACTAGTTATAACTATTTGAGGAACTAGTAGGAGGACTAGCAGTGTGGTGTGCCTGCATTGGTCAAAAATTTAACTGATGATTCACTCATAAATAACTCATTCATGTCAGAATTGAGAGTTACTGAGTGGATATTGGAGTTGAAGGGCATTGTACTATCAGTGGTATAATCATCTGAATTATACAGGTGGTGCATGCAATTAGAGGAAGGCCTTGATGGGTTTTGAAATTTATATTCGGAATTACCCTCATTAATAGGGATAATTACCTAAGCGAACAATGCAAGGAAACAGGGACTTGAGCAAGCTTCGATTTGGTTAAATAATGGCTTGATATTGTTCAGAAAGTAATGAGACAAATAGAGATACTGCAGAGAGTTCTCAGGCTTGAGAAAAGAATTGTAATCTTCTCATATTTTCAGACTTATGCAATATACAGATTGTAGGGTTTTTAGCTATGGCTTTCCCCAAGAAATCATTTTGTAATGCGTGATTGAAATTATTTCTCTTGTATGATTATGTGATTGTGCAATCGTAATCTATTTCCATGAATTGGTAGAGTAGATTCAAGTATTTTAGTTTCACATATTACAAATATCAGTTTGAACCTACATGGATTTTCTACATGATATCGGAGCAGGAATCACTATAGCAGATAATAATATAAGTTTGTTTTGAGTAGGTGAATCAAATTTTCAAATCTACTCTTCAGGGACAACAACAAGATAAGGATGTCTTTCTCAGGATTGAGACTTAAATATTCCCTTGAGAGTAGTTTGAATTACATAGATTGGAAGAAAAGGATGGAGTTAGTGTTGGAAGACAACGGGCTGAAGGAGTTCATAGATAACGATATTCCTATGCCTACAACAACAAATTCTCAAAATTTGGTAGCATGGAAGAAGAATGTAGTGAAGGAAAGAAGGATTCTATTGGAAGGAATTCGAGATCATATTATCTTCAACCTACATAGAAATGAAACTCCATATTCTATGTGGAAGGCCTTAACAAATTTGTTTTAAAACAATAATGACCACAAGAAGCTAGCACTGAAGGACAAGCTCAAAAAGATCAAGATTGGGAAGGGAGACATAATACTGAAGTACTTTACCAAGTTCACTCAATGTCCGAATGAGCTTGGAAGTGTTAGTGTTATAGTTGTTGAAGATGATATGTTGATCCTAACACTTCTAGGCCTTCCCAAGAGCTGACATAGCTGCCAGGACTCAATTAATGAGAGGAATAAGCTACCAGAGTGGTAGAATTTGTGGTCCGACTTGGTACAAGAAGAGATTCGATGGAACACCAGAGATGGATCCTCATCAAAGAATTAGGATGAGGATAACTGTGCCTTAGCTAGAAAGGTGAAGAAATGGAAGTCATCCCATTCCAAATTAGATTCCATTCATGGTGGAAAGAAGAAGGACTTGTCGAGGATAAAATGTTTTCACTATCATGAGTTGGGACACTATGCCATGAAGTGTCCATGCAAGAAGGTCAAAAAGAATCCCTCAAGAGGTGTGGCAGGTGAAGCTATTACTTCACAATTCTAGCTATATTTCACTCTCATCACATACCCCATGTCATCGGTGATGGGATTGGTGTGATACCTGGATAGTGGAGCTTCATTCCATATCACCAAGAAAAAGGAGTTCTTTAGTGACTTGGATGGGAAGGATCTCCATATGTAGATTGAGATGGAAGATAATGGGAGGTATAACACAACCAACATTGGTATTGTTACCTTTCGAAGGGAGCCTGGTTCTCCTCTCAAATTGAAAGATTTCATCTATGTTCTTGGTTTGAAGAAGAACATAGTTTAAATTTCCATGTTGGAATACAGTGGCTACTATTTGATATTTAGCAAAGGAAAGATATTCCTTCGTCACAAAGCCATGGGACAAGTGAAGAAGATTGAGGTTTGGATAAGGAACCTCTAAAATTGGATGTAGAATATTGTGCTACCTTGAGAAAAAAATAAGAACACATGTAAAGTCGAGACATCAATGAGTCATGGCATAGAATATTTAGCCATCTACACCATAGAGCTTTGTATATCATGCAACAAATTTCTACAAGATTTCCCAAGGGTGCACTTGAGCACCATGAGACATGCAAAGGGTGTACATTAGGGAAGTAGAACAAAGCCACCTTTGATGATAAGGATAGTTGAGTGTAAGAGATCCTTGAAAGAGTTAACCTAGATATGTGTGGACCATTCTCGATAGCCTCCACAGACAGACACATGTATTATGTGATTTTTGTAGATGTTTTTTCATGCGAGTGTTGGATATTCTTCATGAAGAGGAAAGATCAGATGTTCTCAGAAATTTGTGAGTTTAAAGCACTTGTCAAGAATTATACAGGAAAGAAGGTGAAGGATCTCAGGAGTGAAAATGGTGGACAATATGTGTTGAATGAAATCAAGAACATCTGTGCTTCAGAAGGAATTCAATGGGAATTGATAGCACCTCATAACCCATGGAAAAATGGGGTTGCAAAAAGAAAGAAAGAACATAACTATTGTGGGAGTATCATGAGAAATGTTGCATGATCAGAGCCTATCATTTAACTTGTGGGTTGAAGCATGCAGCACAACAGTATTTGTGCAAAATAGAATTCCTCATCGAATTCTCAGAATGAGTATGCCAGAGGAAGCATTTTTCGGTAAGAAGCCAGATGTGGCTCACTTCATACTTTTTGGTTCATCAGTCTATCGTCATGTAACCAATGAAGCATGGAAAAATCTAGAACCAACAGTTGATTTGGGCATAGTTGTGGGGTACACTGATACACCTCACAACTATCGAGTGTACATGCCATCTAACAAGATGAAAGTGGTTCATAGAGATGTGAAATTCGATGAAGAGAAGGCCATGCAAACTTCCCTTGGGAGGGATCTTTACTTGCATGAAGTAGAGGAGCTTTTAGCTCCAAAGGAAGAACCTAAATATGTGGAGTTGCCACAAGAGGAGGAAAAGAGAGTGCAAGAACCCACTCATACAGAGACTTCCAGAGATAAAAGGAAGTGCACCAGCGAGGCTGATAGATTGATGCTTGATGCTAGAGAAAATGTTGGAGCACCCATATCCTAATGCAGGCAGAGAAGGTCCCCAGAGCGGTACACTAGCTACATGGATCTTATGAGAGAGTGTAGATACTGAGCCATCCTCATTTGAGGAAGAAGTGCAAAAACATATATGGGTTGATGCCATGGTAGATGAGTATGACTCCATCATCATAAATAGTGCATGGGAAGTTGTCCCAAGACCAGAGAACAAGTCAGTTGTAGGATCCAGATGGATTTACAAGGTAAAGCAAGCAGTAGATGGGAGTGTGGAGAAACACAAGGCCAAATTTGTGGCCAAAGGGTTCTCTCAAGTGGAGGGGATTGATTACGAGGAGAACTTTACTCTAGTTGTAAGGTACTTGTCAATCAGATCTATTCTAGCACTTTCAAAGTAGATGGGATGGAAGATACATGAGATGGATGTAAAGAAAACCTTCCTCAACGGAGTGATTGAGGAGGAGGTGTACATAGAGTATCCAGAAGAATTTGAGACCTTCGATAGAGAGACACATGTGTGCGAACTAAAGTGAGCATTGTAGGTACTAAAACAAGCGCCACGTGCTTGGTACACCAGGATCAACAACCATTTCACTAGGTTGGGCTTCACCAAAAGTGAAGCATATGCGAACCTTTACCATGTTGTGGTTGAAGGTAAATTATTGATTATAGTATTATATGTCAATGATTTGATTCTAGCATATGATGAGAACCTGATCAAATCTTGCAAAGAGGATCTTGCAAGAGAATTTGTGATGAAGGACATGGGGATCTTTCATTATTTCCTTGGCCTGGAAATTTGGCAAAGATATGGAACTATTTGTCTCTCAAGGATAGTATGCTAATGAGACACTAAAGAAGTTTCACATGGACAGAAGCAAACCCATGGAAACTCCTCTAGCAAGGAACTCGAGGAAGGAAGATGCTATTTCAGGCGAGGTAGTAGAAGATACGATTTATAGGCAGCTTGGGGGTTCACTTATGTACTTAGTGAACACATGACTCGACATATGTTATGAATTCAACTAGCTTAGTCAAGCAATGGGTGAGCCAACCAAGATCTATTGGAAGGCAACCAAACATGTGTTGAGATACCTTAGAGTCACCACTCAGTTTGGTCTTTGGTAGAGGTAGATAGAGGGAGTGAAGCTTCAAGGCTTCAAAGATGCATATTCGGTAGGGAGTCCATCTGACATGAAGAGCACATCAGGGGGCATCTTCAGTATTGGGTCAACAACAGTTTCCTGGTACAATAGGAAGCAGAGATCAGTTACACTCAGTTTAGAAAAAGAAGAGTACATGGTTGCTAGTTAAGTATCTTGTGAGGCTACCTAGATGAGTAAGATCCTTGTTGGGTTTTTTGGTTAGTAGATGGATCCAATAGTGATTTACTGTGATAAAAATAGTTACATCAAACTCTAGGTTAATCCAATATTTCATGATAGGTCCAAACATGTTGACATCCAGTACCACCATCTCAGAGATTGTGTGTAGAGGAAAATTATGTTGTTAGAGTACGTTCATACAGAGGAGTAGGATGCAAACATCTTAAAAAAAGGCATTGTCAAGAGGAAAATTCAAGTTTCATAGAGGCAGGATCAGGGTATCAGATAATCCCTTTCCTTTTGAGAGGGAGTGTTGAAAAATGGGAACAAGAAATTCTGATTTAATTTTCCCTTGAATTAAATTAGAATTAAAATTGTAACTCCACATTTCATGACAACTTATAATAGTTAACTAAGTTAATTTGACTTAGTTGGCTGGGTTAATTAGATTTGAGAGTCTATCTAGAGTCATGTAGAGTGGTTCCTAAATTTTAGGGGCCCAGGTTGAGTTTATTTTGAGTTGTAATTAATTCACTCAGTTTATCTGAGTTAAAGTCAGTTAAACTAGTTCTAATTGTTTGAGGAACTAGCAGGAGGTCTAGTAGTGGCGTGTGCCTGCATTGGTCAAACAACTAACTAATGATTCACTCATAAATAACTCATGAATCTCAGATTTGAGAGTTACCCAGTTGAGATTGGATTTCAAGGGAATTGTACTATCAATTGTATAATCATCTGAATTGTATAGGTGGTGCTTGCAATTAGAGAAAGGTATTAATGGATTACACAATTCATATTGGGAATTTCCCTCATTAATAGGGGCTAGTTTTCTAAGGAAACAATGCAATGAAATAGATACTTGGGAAGGCTTGGAATTGGTTAAGTATTGACCTGAGCTAGTTTGAGAAGAAGTGAGATAGATAGAGATAGTGTAGAGAGTTCTCAAGCTTGAGAAAAGCATTGTAATCTTCTCATATTTTCTTACTTATGCAATATATAGATAACAGGGTTTTTAGCTGTGGATTTCCTCAGGAAATCATTGTGTAATGTGTGATTGAAATTCTTTTTCTTCTATGATTATGTGATTGTGTGATCGTAATTGGTTTCCGCAAATTGGTAGAGTAGATTCAAGTATTTTATTTCAGCATATTACAAATATCAGTTTGAATCTATATGGATTTTTACACAAATGATATTTTGTAACCTTTTACATGCCTCTCACACTCATTTATGAAGTTTTGAGCATTGCCACACAAGTCTCGTCATGGTCACTGCAATGTAAGTCTTTGGTGTCGCACTTGTCGTAACTTGTCTTAAAGGTGTCACACAAAGGGAAATTCTTTGTTCACATGTTTAGATGATCTATGTTGTCGTGTCATTAATTATTCTAAGTGTGTGATCATAGTCAAAGTTTATCACCTTTCACACCGATCTCACTGATCCCACACATAGCCATTTTCATAAAAACTTCCCGATCAGGAAACCTAGCCACATCGGGCGTCCCTTGAACTGTGCACTATGTAGATTCTATCCTCTATTTCTGACCTTGGTACTTGGCACTGCGCAATGCACAGTTCATGCATCCAGGAAAGTGTGTGGACCATTCTCGACAGCCTCCATGGATAGACACATGTATTATGTGATTTTTTGTAGGTTTTTTTCATACAAGTGTTGGATATTTTTCATGAAGAAGAAAGATGGGACGTTCTCAAAAAATTGTGAGTTTAAAGAACTTGTCGAGAAATTTACATGCAAGAAGGTGAAGGCTCTCAAGAGAGACAATGGTGGAGAATATGTGTTGAATGAATTCAAGAACTTCTGTGCTTCAGAAGGAATTCAGTGGGAATTGACAACACCTCATAACCCATGGAAAAATGGGGTTGTAGAAAGAAAGAACATAACTATTGTGGGAGTAGCACCAGCAATGTTGCATGATCAGAGCCTATCATTTCACTTATGGGTTGAAGCATGCAACACAAAAGTATTTTTGCAAAACAGAAGGCCTCATCAAATTCTCAGAATGAGTACACTAGAGGAAGTGTTTTCCAATAAGAAGCCAGGTGTGGCTCACTTCAGACTTTTTGGTTCATTAGTCTATTGTCATGTAACCAAAGAAGTAGGGAAAAAGCTAGAATCAATAGCTGATTTAGGCATAGTTGTGGGGTACACGGATACACCTCACAACTATCGGGTGTACATGCCATGTCATAGGATGAAAGTGGTTCGTAGAGATGTGAAATTTGACGAAGAGAAGTCCATGCAAACTTCCCTTGAGAGGGATCCTTTGTTGCATGCAGTAGAGGATATTTTAGCTCCAAAGGAAGAACCTAAATATGTGGAGTAACCACAAGAGGAGGAAAAGAGAGTGCAAGGACCCACTCATGCAGAGACTTCCAGAGATGGAAGGAAGTGCACCAGAGAGGCTGAAATATTGACGTATGATGCTAGAGAAAATGTGGGAGCACCCATATCACAACGCAGGTAGAGAAGGTCCCTAGAGCGGTACACTAGCTACATGGCTCTTATGAGTGAATGTAGATAGTAAGACATCCTCATTTGAGGAAGAAGTGCAATAACCTATATGGGTTGATGCCATGGTAGATGAATATGACTCCATCATCATAAATAATGCATGGGAAGTTGTCCCAATACGAGAGAACAAGTCATTTGTAGGATCTAGATGGATTTACAAGGTAAAGTAAGCAGTAGATGGGAGTGTGGAGAAACACAAGGCCAAATTTTTGGACATTGGGTTCTCTCAGGTGAGGAGATTAATTACGAGGAGAAATTTAATCTAGTTGTAAGGTACTTGTCAATTAGATCTATTCTAGCATTTTCAACGTAGATGGGATGGAAGATACATCAGATGGATGTAAAGACAACCTTCCTCAATAGAGTGATTGAGGAAGAGGTGTACATAGAGTAGCCGGAAGGATTTGACACCATCGATAGAGAGATGCATGTGTGCAAACTCAAGTAAGCATTGTAGGGACTGAAATAAGCACCTCATGCTTGGTACACCAGGATCGACAACCATTTCTCCAGGTTGGGCTTCACTAAAAGTGAAGCAAATGTGAACCTTTGCCATATTGTGGTTGAAGGTAAATTATTGATTATAGTATTATATGTCGATGATTTTATTCTAGCATGTGATGAGAACCTGATCAAATCTTGCAAGAGAATTTGAGATGAAGGACATGGGGATATTTCATTATTTCCTTGGCTTGGAAATTTGGCAAAGAGATGGGAACTATTTGCCTCTCAAGCATATTATTCCAACGAGATACTAAAGAAGTTTCACATGGATAGAAGCAACCCCATGGAAACTCCTCTAACAAGGAATTGGAGGAAGGAAGATGCTACTTCAGGCGAAGTGGTAGAAGATACCATTTATAGGAAGCTTATGGTTTCACTTATGTACTTAGTGAACACATGACTTAACATGTGTTATGAATTCAACCAGCTTAATCAAGCAATGGTTGAGCCAACCAAGCTCTATTGGAAGGAAACCGAACATGTGTTGAGATACCTCAGAGTCACCACTCAGTTTGGTCTTTGGTAGAGGCAGACTGAGGGAGTGAAGCTTCAAGGCTTCACAAATGCAGATTGGGTGGGGAGTCCATTTGACAAGAAGAGCACATCACGGGGCATCTTCAATATTGGGTCAACAACAATTTCCTAGTAAAATAGGAAGTAGAGATTAGTTGTACTCAGTTAAGAAAAAGAAGAGTACATGGTTGCTAGTCAAGCAACTTGTGAGGCTATCTGGATGAGTAAGATCCTTGTTGGATTGTTTGGTTAGTAGATGGATCCAACAGTGATTTTCAGTGATAAAAATAGTTACATCAAACTCTCGGTTAATCCAGTATTTCATGATAGGTCCAAACATGTCAACATTCAGTACCACCATCTTATAGATTATGTGCAGAGGCAAATTATGTTGTTACAGTACATTCATACAGAGGAGTAGGATGCAAACATCTTCAAAAAGGCATTTTCAAGAGGAAAATTCGAGTTCCATAGAGGGAGTGTTGAAAAATGGCAACAAGAAATTCTAATTTAATTTTCCCTTGACATAAATCAGAATTAAAATTTTAATTCCACATTTCATGACAACTTGTAATAGTTAACTAAGTTAATTAGACTTACTTGGCTTGGTCAATTCAAGTTGAGAGTCTATCTAGAGTCATGTAGAGTGGTTCCTAGATTTTAGGGGGCTAGGTTGATTTTATTTTGAGTTGTAATTAATTCACTCAGTTTATCTAACTTAAAGTCAGTTAAACTAGTTATAATTGTTTGAGGAACTAGCAGGAGGTATAGCAGTGTGGTGTTCCTACATTGTTGAAACAGATAACTAATGATTCACTCATAAATAACTCATGCATGTTAGATTTGAGAGTTACCTAGTTGAGATTGGATTTCAAGAGAATTGTCCTATCAATTGTATAATCATTTGAATTGGATAGGTGGTGCATGCAATTAGAGGAAGGTATTAATGGATTGCACAATTCATATTGGGAATTTCCCTTATTAATAAGGCTAGTTTTCCAAGGGAACAACACAAGGAAATAGATCCAAGAGAATTGTCCTATCAATTGTATAATCATTTGAATTGGATAGGTGGTGCATGCAATTAGAGGAAGGTATTAATGGATTGCACAATTCATATTGGGAATTTCCCTTATTAATAAGGCTAGTTTTCCAAGGGAACAACACAAGGAAATAGATACTTGGGAAGGCTTGGAATTGGTTAAGTATTGACCTAAGCTTGTTCGAGAAGAATTGAGATAGATAGAGAGAGTGCAGAGAGTTCTCAAGCTTGAGGAAAGAATTTTAATCTTCTCATATTTTCTTACTTATGCAATATACAGATTGCAAGGTTTTTAGCTGTGGATTTCCCGAGGAAATCAATGTGTAATTTGTGATTGAAATTCTATCTCTTCTATGCTTATGTCATTGTGCGATCGTAATTGGTTTCCACAAATTGGTAGAGTAGATTTAAGTATTTTGTTTCATCATATTACAAATATCAGTTTGAATCTATGTGAATTGTTTACACAAATGATATTTTCTAACATTTTACACACCCGTCACACTCATTTATAAAGTTTTTAGCACTACCACACAAGTCTCATCACGGTCACCGCAAAGTACATCTTTCGTGTCACACTTGTCGTAACTTGTTGTAATGATGTCGCACGGACGGAAATTCTTTGTTCATGTGTTCGGATGATCTATGTTGTTGTTTCGTTAATTGTTCTAAGTGTGTGATCACAGTCAAAGTTTACCACCTTTCACACCGATCTCACTGATCCCACACTTAGCCATTTTCATAAAAACTTCTCGATTGGGAAACCTAGCTTCACTGAGCCTCCATTCAACTGTGCACTATGCAGTCTCAGTCCTCTATTTGTGACCTTGCTACTTGGCACTGCGTAATGCATAGTTCCTACCTCCCAGGACTGTTGCATTGTGCATATTTCATACCCAAGCCCCGACCTTCACCTCCAGAATTGTGTATTCATTCCTCCCAACCTAGAATCCCCAGTTTACTTTGCAATAGAAAGCCTATAGCTCATCCCCTAAGCCCTTGAACTATGTAGCTCCACAATAGACTTTCCTCCTTTGTCTCCCATAACTTTGTACTATTTCCCCTCAATGCTCATTCCCTCATCCCATCCAACTAGCTTCCAAAAGTGTGCATTCTTGTCCACCAACCTAGCTTAAACTCTGTGCTTCGCAACTTCAAGCCTCAAGCTCATTCCTTGAGCCCTTGAACGATGCACCTCCGTAGTAGCCCAACCTTCCTTGACTCCTAAAACTGTGCAGTGATCTCTCCTAGTGCCCATCCCCTTAGCATGTTCCACTGGCTCCAGAAACTACATGGTCTTGTCCCTCATGCCTACCTGAAATGTGCACTACGTAGTCTTAAGGCTCAAGCTTTTCCTCTAGCTATTGGAACCGCACACTACACAGTCACTATTATAAAATTATAACAATAGAGAAATGGAACACATAAAGTATTGCAGGAATATAAACACAGAAAATGCATAAAACAAGAGAGACACAGATATACGTGGTTCACCCAGTTTGGGTTACATCCACGGAGAAACATCCAATCCTTGTTTTATTATATTATCTAGCAAACTAAAGAAATACAACCTACAATAGATCTTCTATAACACCCTCTTCTCTCTCAATCTCCTGTCTCTTCCTCACTCAAAATCAGATATGCATAGATGCAATACAATTCCCTCATATATAGTGAGGGGTTACCTTCTAGGGCAAAAAACCCTAAATTAAACATAACTTCTACCGTCAGATCATCCGCCTAATGAACGGCCCAGATTGACTAGAATTTACTAGACTTTTACAAGGCAATTTCACATCTATTTTTAGCTGCGGGGGCACTGCCCCCGCACCCCCCCACGTGGAGGGGTGTACAGTCTTCCTGGGGTATACATCTCGTTGAAACATTTGAATACAGAAGCTAATCAGATTCCACACCCAACAAACTCCCACTTGGAGACTAATTATAGCAACTCCACTACTGCTTCATTTGCTAGACAATGTCTCCAGTTTGGACCTGGTTGTTTCTCATCTTCTTCATCATACTTGAAGACCAATTGAAACTGAGTAGATTCTCAGTTTCTCCTTGGTTACAACTTTTGTTAACATATTTGTAGGATTCTGGCTAGTGTGTATCTTTTCCAACTTCAACTTTCCATCTTCCAATGCTGACCGTATGAAATGGTACTTGAGTTGTATATGCTTAGTCATGGAATGAAATATAGATTTCTATGCAAGATATATGGCACTCTGGATGTCACTATATAACCTGCCCAAATCCTACTTCTTACCCAATGCATCCAGAAACCTTTGTAACCAAATCATTTCTTTACTGGCCTCTGTAATAGCAACATACTCTGCTTCTATTGTAGAAAGTGCAACAACACATTGGATTTTTGAAACCCAACTGACAGTTGTTACACCTACAGTAAATACATATCCTATAGTGCTCCTCCTGTTATCTCTGTCACCTGCCATATTCGCATCAACATATCCCTGTAGAGCAATGTTTGAACCACCAAAGCATAATTCTTTATTTGTGGTACCTCTCAAATACTTGAGAATCGACTTCACTACAATCCAATGTTCTTTTCCTGGATTGTTCATGTACCTGCTTACAACTCCCATTGCATGTGCAATATTAGGCCTTGTGTAGACCATTGCATACATTAAGCTTCCAACTGCTAATGCATATGGAACTTTAGACATATGAGCCATTTCTTCCTGAGTCTTGGGACACACCTCCTTACTTAATTTGAAATGGCTAGCCAAAGGTATACTAACTCGTTTTGCATCCTGCATATTAACCTTTTCAACACCTTTTCTATGTACTCACTTTGAGACAATGTTAATTTGCGATTCTTCCTGTCTCTAGTTATTCTCATACAAAGGATTTGTTTTGCAGCACCCAAATCCTTCATTGCAAATGAGTTTGCCAATTTTCTTTTGAGCACATTTATCTCCTCCATGTTAGAACCTGCAACAAGCATGTCATCTACATACATGAACAATATAATATAGCTGTTGTCATTTTGCCTTTTGAGATAAACACAATGATCAGAGTGACACCTAGTATAACCTTGTTCATACATAAACCTGTCAAATTTTAGATACCATTGCCTTGGAGCTTGTTTTAAGCCATACAAGCTCTTCTTCAACTTGCACACTAGTTTCTCCTTCCCTTTACCTCATATCCTTGTGGATGCTGCATATATATCTCTTCCTCCAAATCCCCATGGAGAAAGGTTGTCTTTACATCTAATTGCTTAAGATGCAAATCTTCAACTGCTACTAGACTTAAAATAGTTCTGATTGAAGTCATTTTAACAACAGGAGAAAATATTTCATCAAAATCAATACCTTTCTTCTATGCAA